>QRFJ01004738.1:57500-128965 GCA_006176705.1 Cocos nucifera | reverse complement strand
CTTAGCACCATCATTATCATTTCGACCCACCTGAGTCAGCTTGGTTTGCCCACTAGAATTAAAGTAGTGTTGGCTAAAATTTAAAATCTCTTCTATTATGTAAGTCTCCATAATAGAACCTTCAACTCAGATCTTATTTTTTATTTTCTTTTTGAGACTGTGCATGTATCTTTCAAATGGATGCATCCACCTATACTGTACTGGACCCCCCATCCTAACTGCATACGTTAGATGAATCATGAGATGCTCCATGAGGTCAAAGAAGCTAGGAGGAAACATCTTCTCTAATTTGCATATAGTCTCTATACTACTAGCCTCAAGATTAGATATGTGATCGATGTTGAAAAATATGTTTCAAAACCAATCATCAGCCTATTGATGGTTGAGTTATATTGTATCTATAATTAATTTATTAATAAATAAAATATAATTTTAATATTTTTCATCATAAAGTATTCATCTTCTAATGAACTCTATTATTGTGATGAAGTCCTTAGGACTATTTAGCTTCGATAAAGAGAGGATTTATTGATTAGTCCTTAAATTTATTCATGATCAAATGATAGATTGTTAATTAGGATGACAGCATCTATCGAGCATAGATCGCTGTATGCCATATAGATTGATTGTCCTCTTAACCAAGAAGTGTGGAGACACTGATATGGCATATATATGAGATGTATGGGTACATCATCATTGAACGTGATCAACTTTAGAGCATTCTGCTATCGAGAATGTCTCTGATAGAATATAGATATAAATATCTCTTAGACCTGAGATCACCTCAGTGACTTACAAGCAACTCACTGTACTTTGGTATTGGACTAACTGAATTTCTAATTCAGTAACGAAAGACTTCTAGGCATAGTCAAATCCTTGTGAAGCCAGAGTATGATCAAGATGGGATTAACCACTCCAAGAGTTGAAGAATAATGTATCATTGTATTTCAATATAGCAAAATCTTGGCCAGGATAATCCATTAGATGGATTTGGTATTTTGAAATACAATGTGGACAATCTGATTAGAGTTGATAGTTAAACTCTAAGGTATCCTACCAGCATTTTGGTCAAGGGGATGAATTATATGAAAATTATATCTGTATGGATTCTAAGGATATTATTCTACACATTCGATCTATCCGACCGTCGGATATCATTGCTAGATGGTTACTTCGATTGGTATAAAAATCTATTCCTATGCTACTAGCTTAGGTTCGGACCTATAATGTCACACATATTAGAGCTTATGATCTGATTGGATGGTTGATCAATGATTGAGAATCATTCTAGGGTTAAATAATTAATACGATTGATGTTTAACCTAGTGCAAGCATTGTAGGAGGATTGATTAGCAATTAGATTGCTAATTAACTTAATTTGATTAAGCCAAAGGACTGAGATTAAGTATAATTAAATATAATTTAATTAGATTTAGTTTGGACTTAATTGAATTAAGTTCAATTGGCTTATCGGATAAGCCAAGTGTAAGGAACAACTAGTCCTAGTTCAACTAGGACTTGGGTCAACCTAATTTCTCAATTTGATTAGAAAATTAAATTAAAATTTAATTTAATTTAATTTAATTAATTTTTTAATTAGATTAGGATCTAATTTAATTAGGTTGAGTTGTTTTTAGTTTAATTTAATTTAAGAAACCACTTTGACCAAGTTATAGATGGAATCTTAGTAAGACTAGGATTCCTCCTTGCGCCACCTTAGTCCCAACGCCCCCCATGCCTATTTTTTAGAAATTTTTTATAAAAATTCTCTTTCCTCTAGTTTTCATGCACACCCACCTCTCTCTCTCTCTCTCTCTCTCATATGGTAATTTGGTGGTTGACCAAGTCAAAGGAGAAGTTAGTTTTGATTTAAGATTCTATGAGATAGAATCTTTATAAACCAAAACACCTCCTTCTAAGTGTGCCACCCCTCTCTTATTTTTTCTTTCTTATTTTACATGAGAAAGAAGGAATTTTGTGCGTATATTCTTGCTGGATTCATAGAAGAAATCAGAGGAGGGGCGCCTAGGAGTTGGCACCCTAACCTCTTGCCAAAACTAGTCCTTGCTTATCTAATTTTTGACCTAGACAATGACTCTTCTTTTTCTATAAATTTAGGATTAATTTTAGTCTAATTTTTTTGTACAACATATATCTTTAGTAGAGTTTTGGGGTGTACAAAAATTAGAGGGAGAGGGTCCTTGGGTGTTGGGGTTCCATAGACACCAAACTAGGTGTCTAAGTGAGAGAAAAGAGAAGAAGAAGAGGGTCTTCTTCTTGGGCTATTTTGATTTTCTCTTCTCCTCCTTCTTTTTAGATTTTTTTTGAAAGAGTATTAGATCTAAAATCTCTCATCTTTATTTTGATATTTTGGAGAGTCCAAGTCTTGAAGAAGGAAGCATCAAATCGACCATCGAAGAGAGATCAATACAGTACTAGCATACTGTGCTGATTTTCTGCATCAAGATCTTAGATCTTATTCATGGGCTCGTGTGGATGAATCCTAGAGGTTTGATGTGTGTGCAACTTATGACTTCATCCTCAATCCTGGATCAGCAAGTTAGAATGTCTAACTTGCTCAGGTATCAGATCTAATTTATTATTCTATAGCTACATTAGATGTAATATTGTAGCATGTTGATGAGATCAACATGTTAATCTTTTCTTTATATTTTTAATTTTTAATTTAATATCATACCTTGATTATATAATAAATCTTAGATCTAGAGTATTTTTATATTTATTTAAATAAATATTTAATTTATTTAAGTTTTTCATAGCCTAATCTTGAAAAAATTTTAAGATCTATTCATGAAATTCTAGATCTGATTCCTTCAATTAGTATCAAAGCCAGTTTCTTATTACATGATTTTTTTGAGCATATTTAGATTATTTATTAGATTAAATATAATTTATAATTTAATTATTAAATTTAAAATTAAAAATTTAGATCTTACAAACTGTTATAAGGTTATCCTGCTGTAAGATTTACTCCTTATAGCGAAAAGATTATCCTAGTTCGTAATAATTTGCTCCTAATCATAAATTTATTAGATTTAATCTAATTTTATTTAAAATTTAAAATATTTAAAATAATTTTAGATCTAAAAATAAATATTTTAGATTATACGAACTGATCTTATAAGATTATCCTGCTGTAAGATTTATCCTTACAGTGAAAAAGTTATCCTAGTACATGCTGATCTAAAATATTGATCATAAAATTTTAAATTAGATCTAAGAGATTTTATGATCTGATTAAAATTATTTTAATCTAATTTTAATCATCATAAATATGTTAGATTTGTTCTAAGTTGATTTATGATTGATTGATGTTGAAACTATTTCAATTACATGAACCTGTTTAGATTAGACCTAAAGTTGATTCATGTTTATGTTACTTGCATTTTGATTATGAATCAATCATGCTACTTGGTTGGTAGAACCATATTATAAAAATATTTTATAAATATAAAAATTATTTTTAAAAAGTTGAATCCCAATCCTCAGTCCAAAATTTAATTAAGAATTAAGAAGTTGTTTGATTAGGATCTAGGATTGTAAATTGAAGATCCTAAGACATGAATCATAATATATTGGGTTAAATGGGTTAGTGGGGATTAGGTCCATTGATTGGGTTAAACCTAGGATTAGATTAAAGAATGAACTTAATTAGAGAATTGATTAAATCTAATTAATTATTGTCTTAGATTAGGTCAAGGATTCTCTAAATCAATTACAATAGTTGTAGTTGGTTAAGTCCATGTCTTTAACGAGACCTAAGATGGACTTGATTCTTGGCTTTGCGGTATAGCTCAAACTGTTAGGTTGATCTACTCAAGACTAATTAAACCAGTTGATGTCTAAGGTAAGTCTGGCATATACGATCGATGGTTTTTAATTGGCAGCCTACTTACCTGACTATTTTTGATGGTGTCTAAGGCAAGCTTTGGCGGACCCTTCCACCGATCTCACTTACCTAGCCTTCTTGATAAGATTATATTTTTATCAGATCACTTGACCCATGTCAGCTAGATAAATCAGTGTGATTGATTTAGGTACTCTTAGACCAACCTATTAATGGTCTCTCTTAATCTAACTTGATGAAGCCAGTGGAAGGATCATAAAAAGCTGGTTCATCTGACCTTCTTTCTCTAAATTAAATCAATTAAATTCTCTAAAATTATTAGATCCATAAAATAAAATAGTTATGATGATAACTAGATCATAGCCTCCCATTAAGTGGATGATAATAGGTCCATTAGTTGGATAATCATTGGAGGTCCATAGGCCTGGTGCTTATCCGCTAACGAAATTATCATTTATAATATGATTTTTTGGATGCGTCTCTCTAAATGATGGTTAGGTTAACCAACCATAGTTGGGATTCATCATTCATTAGTTAGATGGACCAAGTATGATCATGTTAATGGTTGGACCTAATCCAAACTTTCAGTGGAGGCCCTAACCTACTAAAAAGATACCTGAGATAAAATTAAATTACTAAAAATTATTTAAAAAAATAATTGGTTATGAATCTATCCTTAGATGTACATGGGTTGACCAATCATAGTTGGACTTGTGTGCAGTCTATGTGGATTCTAGTACCCACTAAGGAATTAGAGTAATTCCTTGAATTGAAGATAGAAGCTATCAATTCAAACAAAATAGTGAGAGAAACCTTTTGATTAAAGTCTAAATCTTTAGGTTTAATGAATCAATTGCTAATTAGATTTTTGGTTCTTCTTTATGTAGTTAAATCCAAACCATAGTTGCTCCATTCACTATTAGACAATGTTTAACTTATGGGACCCAACTTCGATAATAAGTATCGGTAGTTAAATATTGTTCAGCAGTACGAAGTGATTCGTGCTAGGGCCTCTATGCTCAATTTAAACATAAGATCTAAGAATAATCTAGATCAGGCAAAATGCTTCCACTGTAAGAAGCAGGGGTATTGAAAGAGGAATTATCCTCAGTATCATGATTTTCATGACCCCAATAGACTGAATAAGAGAGATAATTAAGTAGTTACTGATAAAAAATGTTATATGATAATATCTTATAATTTTTCTATTTGTGATATTTCTACTTGGATATTCGATACCGAAAGTCTAGTCCATATTTGCAATACATTGCAAGGACTTTAAGTTAGCAGAAAATTTAAAAATAATGAGCGATTTCTAAATATTGGAGATGGAAGGTTTATTCCAGTTTTAGCTATGAAAATAGTTTAACTCATTTTCAATACTAATATTATTTCTTTAAATGAATGTTATTATTGTCTTTCCTTTTTGATGAATATAATCTCTGTTGGCTTTTTGGCCAAAGATGGTTATCATTGGTCAATAAAAAAAAGATTATTATGATATTATTATGAATAACATTATAATAATGCAAGGATAATGGAGAAATAATATTTATATTTTATCACAGTCTGTGAGTGTAATGGATACTTCTAGAAAATATCCTAGATTAGATAATATCTCAGATATCTACCTATGGCACTGTAGGCTAGGTCACATAAATAAGAATAGGATAAACAGATTGACTCAAGAAAAAATCCTCGAAGTCAGTGGTTATGAATCACTTCCAACCTGTGAATCTTGTCTTCTTGATAAAATGACTAAGTCACCTTTTACTGAAAAAGATGAGAGAGCTACTATGCTCTTAGATCTAGTACATACTGATGTATGTGGACCAATGAGCACTGATGTCAGAGGTGGATATTCTACTTCATCACTTTCATAGATGATCTATCTAGGTACGGATATGTTTATGTAATAAAACATAAGTTGGATTTATTTGAAATATTCAAAAAATTTCAAAGTGAAGTAGAAAAACAAACTGAAAAGAGTATTAAAATTTTTCGATCGGATCAAAAAGGTGAATATCTATCTAGTAAGTTTTTGATATATCTAGGAGAGAATGAGATTCTCTTATAATGGACTTCTCCTGGTACACCACAGCATAATGGTGTATCGAAAAGAAGAAATCAAATCTTGTTGGACATGGTTTGATCCATGATGGGGTTTACTAGTCTGCCTATTTCATTTTGGGATTATGCTCTTGAGACTACATATTATATATTGAACAATGTACCAAGTAAATATATCACAAAGACTCCATATGAGATATGGACTAGGCGTAGGCCTACACTCTTTCACCTATGGATTTGGGGTTGTCCGGCCTATGTCAAATATTTACATACAGATAAGCTTGGACTCTGATCTGATTAGTGTGTGTTTATAGGGTATCCCAAAGAAAGTAAAGATTACTATTTCTACCATGCTAAAGAACAAAAGATTTTCGTCAGCCTTAAGACAATCTTTTTAGAAAAAGAGTTTCTTGTTGAAGAAACTGTTGTCTCTAAAATTAAATTTGATATAGTTCAACAGGTAGAAAAACCAACACTTGTAGCTGAACCTGAGTTGGATTTAATTAGATCAAATCTAGAGCCTAGTATACCTGCACCATTAAGATGATTTGATAGAGTACCACGTCATCCAAAAAGATACTATAATTTTTTGACCCAGGATGGTGATCCCATCAAACTCGATAAGAACGATGAGGATCCAATCACTTATATGGATGCTATGCAGAGATTCGATTCTAAGAAATAGCTTGAGGCTATGAAATCCAAAATGGAGTCTATGAATGTCAATGATGTGTGGACATTGATTGACCCACCCAAAGGAGTTAAACCCATTGGGTGTAAATGGGTCTTCAAAAGAAAAAATAGTGCAGACAAAAAGATGAAGACCTATAAAATTTGTCTGGTTGCCAAGGGGTATCATCAACGTTATGGTATTGACTATGACGAGACGTTCTCTCCTATGGTAATGCTCAAATCTATTTAGATTATGCTTGCAATTGCTGCCCATCTAGACTATAAGATCTGACAGATGGATGTGAAGATAGCTTTCTTGAATGGAGAGTTGACCGAAGAGGTGTATATGATACAACCTGAGGGGTTCACATCCACAGATGAGTCCAAGGTGTGCAAGCTTCAGAGATCCATTTATAGACTGAAGCATGCATCTCAGAATTGAAATATGTATTTTAATAAAGCGATCAAAATGTATGGCTTCATTAAGAATGGAGAAGAATTCTATATTTATAAATGGACAAATGGTCCAACAGTAGTATTTCTTATCTTGTACGTAGATGATATTCTCTTAATCGAGAATGACATCTCCGCACTATAGAAAATAAAAGTTCGATTGTCATCACAGTTCTCCATGAAGGACTTGGGTGAAGCATCCTACATCCTAAGGATGAAGATCTATAAGGATAGATTTAAAAGGATGCTTGGGTTATCCCAGTGCATGTACAGAGATACTGTGCCGAAGAGATTTAGTATGGAGAATTCCAAAAAGGGCTATCTTCCGATAGACTGAAATTTCTCTCTCTAAGAAGAATTATCTGACAACTTCTAAAGAGAGAGAGCATATGAGTAGAGTTCCATATACTTCGATAGTAGGATCTATCATGTATGCCATGATATGTAAAAGATCAGATGTGATATACTCACTAGAAGTAGTGAGTAGATACTAGTCTCATCCTAGAGAAAACCACTGAAAAGTGGTTAAAACTATCCTTAAGTATTTAAAAAATACTAAGGACCAATGGTTGGTTTATGATAAGTCAGATCTGAAACTTATCGGGTTTACGGACATTAGCTTTCAATCTAACCATGATGACAGTAGAAGCATGTCGAGATATATTTTTATTCTAAATGATGGAGCCATCTGTTGGAAGAGTTTCAAGCAACATACTATGGTAGACTCTGTTTGCGAAGTAGAGTATATTGCAGCATCAGATGCTGCGAAGAAAGTTGTGGTTGAAAAAGTTTACCACTGAGCTCGGAGTAGCATCCTTTCTTGATGGTCCGGTCCTGCTCTACTGCGACAACACTAGTGCCATTGATTAGGCAAAAGAATCAAAGGCACACCAGCGAACAAAGCACATTCTATGTCGCTTCCATCTGGTCCAGGAGATCGTGGATAGAGATGATGTCGACCTTCAGAAGATCGATAGAAAGGAGAACCTAGCTGACCCCTTCACTAAAGCCCTAGCAATAAAGAAGTTTGACAACCACAAGTTGAAGATGGATATTAGATACTATACCAAGTGGCTTTAGGATAGGTGGAGTTGTTGAACAATGTGTCCCAAAGTCAATCATCAGTCTATTGACGGTTGAGCTACATTGTATCTGTAATTGATTCATTAATAAATAAAATATAATTTTGATATTTTTCATCATAAAGTATTCATCTTCTAATGAACTTCATTATTGTGATGAAGTTCTTAGGACTATTTAGCTTCGATAAAGAGAGGATTTATCAATTAGTCCTTAAATTTGTTCACGACCAAATGATAGAGTATTAATTAGGACGACAGCATCTATCGAGCATAGATCATTGTATGCCATATAGATTGGTTGTTCTCTTAACCAAGGAGTGTGGAGACACTATATGACATATATGTGAGATGTATGGGTACATCATCATTGAACGTGACCAACTTCAGAGTATTTTGCTGTCGAAAATATCTCTGATGGGATATAGGTATAAGTGTCCCTTAGACTTGAGATCACCTCAGTGACTTGCAAGCAACTCATTGTACTTTAGTACCAAACTAACTAAATTTTTAATTCAGTAATGGAAGGCTTTTGGGCATAGTCAAGTATTTGTGAAGTCAGAGTATGATCAAGATGGAATTGACCACTCCAAGAGTTAGAGAATAATGTATCACTGTATTTAAATATAGCAAAACCTTGGCCAGGATAATCCATCAGATGGATTTGGTATTTTGAAATACAATGTGGACAACCTGATCAGAGTTGACAGTAGAACTTTGAGGTGTCTTATAAGCATTTTGGTCAAGGAGATGAATTATATAGAAACTATATCCGTATGGATTCTAAGGATGTTGTTTTACACATTGGACCTATCCGATCGTCGAATATCATTGCTAGATAGTTACTTCGATTGGTATAAAAATGTATTCCTGTACTACTAGCTTAGGTTTGAACCTATGAGGTCACATATATTAGAGCTCATGATTTGATTGGATGGTTGATCAACGATTGAGAATCGTTCTAGGGTTAAACAATCGATACGATTAATGTTTAACCTAGTGCAAGCATTGTAGGAGGATCGATTAGCAATTAGATTGCTAATTGAATTAATTTGATTAAGCCAGAGGACTGAGATTAAGTATAATTAAATATAATTTAATTAGATTTAGTTTGTTCTTGATTAGATCAAGTCCAAGTGGCTTATTGGATAAGCCAAGTACAAGGAAAAACTAGTCATAGTTCAACTAGGACTTGGGTCAATCCAATTTTCTAATTTGATTAGAAAATTAAATCAAAATTAAATCTAATTAAATCTAATTTAATTAAGTCTTTAATTGATTTATGGCCTAATTTAATTTGGTTGAGTTGCTTTTGATTTAATTTGGTTTAAGAAACTACTTTGACCAAGTTATAGATGGAATCCTAGTAAGACTAGGATTCCTCCTTGCGCCACCTTAGTCCCAACGCCCCCCATGCCTATTTTTTAAAAATTTTTTATGAAAATTCTCTTTCCCCTGGTCTTCCCGCACACCCACCTCTCTCTCTCTCATATGGTAATTTAGTGGTTGACCAAGTCAAAGAAGAAGTTAGTTTTGATTTAGGATTCTATGAGATAGAATCCTTATAAACCAAAACACCTCCTTCTAAGTGTGCCGCCCCTCTCCTATTTTTTCTCCCTTATTCCACATGAGAATGAAGGAATTTTGTGCATGTATTCTTGCTGGATTCACCAAAAAAATCAGAGGAGGGGCGCCCAAAAAGAGTTGGGCACCCCAACCTCTTGCCACAACTAGTCCTTCCTTGTCTAGTTTTTGACCTAGATAAGGACTCTTCTTTTTCTATAAATTTAGGATGAATTTTGATCTAATTTTTTTGTGAAACATAGACTTTTAGAAGAGCTTTGGGGTGTATAAAAATCAAAGGAAGAGGGTCCTTGGGCATTGGGGTTTCATAGACACCAAACTAGGTGTCTGGGTGAGAGAAAAGAGAAGAAGAAGAGGATCTTCTTCTAGGGCTGTTTTGATTTTCTCTTCTCCTTTTTCTTTTGAGATTTTTTTGAGAGAGTCTCAAATCTAAAATCTCTCTTATTTCTTCTAATATTTTGGATAGTCTAAGTATCGAAGAAGAAAGCATCGAATCATCATCGAATAGAGATCAGCACAGTACTAGCATACTGTGCTGATTTCCTGCATCAGGATCTTAGATCGTGTTTGTGGACTCGTGTGGATGACTCCTAGAGACCGAATACATTTACAGCTCATGACTTCATCCTCAAGTCTAGATCAACAAGTTAGAATGTCTAACTTGCTCAGGTATTAGATCTAATCTGTTATTCTATAGCTTCATTAGATGTAGTATTGTAGTATGTTGATGAGATCAACATGTTAATCTTTCCTTTGTGTTTTTAATTTTTGATTTAATATCATATCTTGATCATATAATAAATTTTAGATCTATAATATTTTTATATTTATTTAAATAAATATTTAATTTATTTAAGTTTTTCACTATTTGATCTTGAAAAAGTTTCAAGATCTATCCATGAAACCCTAGATTTGGTTCCTTCAGTCGGTGGATAGCTCGGTAGCACAAATATCTCTGAATAGAAGGCTAAGCTTGGTTAAAGAACTCCATATAGAGTTGGAAAGAAGATCATGCCAAGCTAATGGAAGTAATCATTGCATGAATACATGGCAGTCATGGCTCTTTAGCCTATATAATCTATAATCTTTGACATTGATGCACCGAGCTAGATAGCTTGCATAACCATTTAAAAATTTAAGACTTTTGTGTCATTCATAAACATCCTTCAACTTTTCCCTTGTTAAGGTATAAGATACTTTTGGCTTCAAAAATTTTTCAGATGACATCTCAATCAGCTCTAATTGAGGATGGTTGCATATATTCTTCATATCTGCTCAAGCCTTGAGATTGTCCTTTGTCTTACACTTGACATTCATAATAGTGTAGAAAATATTATCAAATACATTTTTCTTAATATGCATGATATCAAGGTTATGATAGATTAAATTAATGGACCAATACGATAATTCCTAGAAGATGCTTTGCTTCACCTAGTTATGAGTTCTATCGAAACTCCAAGGCTTCTGCTTGTCAAATTCAATGCCAAACGGGACTTCATCCAATTAGGATATCCTCTAAAATACTTTTATACCATCGAGTCGCTGGGGTGCATGGTCCTTCTCTATTTTATTCCTCAAACTATTCTATTGCTTTCGAAAAGAATGATGCTTATGAAGGAATTAATGATGACAATCGAACCAGCAGGGCTTACGATCATGCTCAAGTTGAAATGATTTTATATTCTCTATATAATAGGGACATGCTAGCTTTCCATGAGTGCTCCATCCTAATAGCATTCCATAATTAGAAAAATTGCTAATTGTCCACATCAACGTAGCCTTCATTACAAAATTTTGTTTTTTTGATGCATCAAAAGTATGAATGCCATCGGACCATAACAATTTCAACTTATCAACAAGAGACCTTAAATATGCATCAATGCTTCTACTAGGATGTCATGGTCCAGGAATGAGTAATGTAAGAAAGATGTTATGTTCTTTCATGCACATCCTAGGTGGTAGATTGTATGGAGTAATAAAGATTGGCTAACATGAATAAATGGCTGCTGCATGACCAAATGATGTAAAGCCATCAGTAGATAGACTCAACTGGATATTGTGTGATTCCTAAGCAAATAAGGGATGGCAAGCATCAAAATTGCTTCCATACCTCACCGTCCGATGGATGACACATCATATCAGGATGCTTGCATGGTCTTTCTTTATTTCATCTCATCTGCCCGGCAGTACTCTTAGACAAGTAGAGCCTCTGAAGTCTAGAAGTAAGAGAAAGGTATCGAAGAACCTTGTATGGTATGTCCTTCTAATTTTTACCCACTTCCTTCAGCTTAAATCAGCTTACACTGTATATGCCACATGAGCTCTTCTGTTAGTCTTCTTTATAGAAAAGCATGTAATCATTACGGCATGTATCTATTTTCTGATATCCTATGCCTAACCTTTTCATCATTTTTTTTAAAGCATAGAAGCTCTCAATAAATTTCTCATCCTTCGATAGCATTTTCTTTATTATTGCTACCATTCTATCCGTTGGTGCAGAAAAAAGGATGACTGTCGGAGTGCGCTAGAGGTGGAGGTGGGGATCTTGTTGGGAAGACCTACAAGACAAAGTTCTGACCAGAGTTGGCTTCAGCATGGATCCTTCGATGGTCAAGTTAGTTTCCTAGCCAACAAGAATGGAGTATATAGGAGATTAGAATAGAAAAGAGAGCTTAAAAAGAAAACATATCTGGAGGGTTTTTTTTATAAATGAAGCTTATAATAGATTGATGGTGACAGCCATAACAGAATGTCAGTAGATTGTTTGTGCCACTTAAGAGTTTGTTATAGAAAGTGGGTTGTTGTTTGTTGTGACTTGTTAGTGGTTGAAGATTATTTATTGAAGTTTGGACACATGATCTCAGATACCTTCGAGCTTGATTATAAGTTGCTTGACTTGAGATTATGCTATCAAAATTTAAGGTTGGATGAACGAAGCTTGACAGCTAGTCCTTGGACTAGAACTGAACTTGTAGACCAGATTTTTGATTCAAATTATAGCAAGATGAATTTAATTGCTTCTACAAGCTCGGCAATCTTCGAGGTCGGCTGATGATGGAAGGTAGTATTTTGATCTGAAGATGCACTATTGAAGCTGAGGTTGGTAGAAAATAACCACGAGATTGGTCATATGTTTTGGGTATGTGGTTGAGATGTCAAGGTCGGCCAGAGCCATGGTGCTGGAAGAACATCGAGTTTCTTAGCTATTGCTTCAACTACTTTGGTAAAGTTTGGCTGACATCCAAGATCGACCACTAGTTAAGGTCGGACAGTGCTGGAGTTCAATATTTATGGGATGGTTGTCGCTTATCTAGGGCTGGAGATCATAGATCGAAATCAGTCGAATGGCAAATTTTTTTTACTATTCAAGTTCGTCCGATTGAAGTTAACAGTATAATCTTGACAGGATTTGCAGTTATCAAGGTGAGGCTGGAGAGCTAGAGTAAAGGAGTTTGGCTATCATAAAAATTAGATATTGATGGGAGTAGTCATGGTCTCCAAGATGAACTGTGTAACACTCCATCCCTAAATCCGGATGACGGTGCCACACCCCATCCTTATCTAAAGATTAAGAAGATTTTAAACTATAACTATACTAAACTATATTTCAGTTAATAACCTGCTTTCAATTTAGCTAAACCATCCATTCATTTTTCATCATAAGCATTTCAATTAAATTCTCTTGACTTGCTAATAACCATTATCTCCACTCATAACTTATCAAATCACATAAATAAACTCAGAGTTTCAATAACAACACCATATTTCATACATATATTCTAGTCATTAATTATCTTTCTAATACATGTCTTTTTAGAATAAAGTATAACATATACACATAACAATTTCTGATTTAACTAACTCAGCTGTACAATACTTTTCAAAATACATCTTTTTTATAAGCTAATATTATCAAAAATACTTTCTCCACTAGAAGTACTGATACACAAGTTGAAACTTATCTCCAAACCTAGCTATTCTCAAAATTGTAAATGAAAAGAGTGAGAGATGAGACTTGAGTTAGTTTCAGTGAGTAAATGATCCATCTAATAGTGGAAAATGGAAATGTTTAACTTGTAATTCAACATAATAATAACAACTGAAATGTAAGAACTACTTTTTATGCTTCATAAAGCTAAAATATACACAATAAAAATTGATATATAAAAACTCACAAAATTGAAATATATCCCACCAGGTTAAGCAAAATACCAAAGAGCTTCTTAAAGCTAAATATACCCCACCGGGTTAAGCAAAATACCAAATCATGACATGCTAATGCATGCTTCCTTCTCAGCTACCATTGACTGAATTCTAGAGCACTCCTTCCAAGATGGTCGATAAGTAGTATGTCATGATGTCATATGATGTAAATGAGCCCCACTGGGCATTCTAATACACTACCAAATATCTGCCAAGCCCCACTGGGCATTCTGATACACTGCCAAGCCCTACTGGGCATTCACAAATGCAGACTGTGAAGGTGCCAGCTCATGCCAATGCAAATGCTCATGCAATGCAAAGATACACCCCATAGATTGATCACTCATATAGGTAATCTTTTCTAAAAATCAAACAAGCTGAAATTTTTCAAAGCTGAATAGTAAAAGCCAATAATTTCAATCCCTGCTTTCATGCGCATATATTTTCTAAAAATCAAACAAGTTGAAATTTTTCAAAGCTGAATAGTAAAAGTCAATAATTTGAATCCCTGCTTTCATATTTGCACAAGTACATATATAAGCTGAAAAATACTAAAGTTAACTACTTTTCAAAATAAGTTATTTTCATAACAAGATACAATAAGTAAAGCACCAAGGCTAGATATGAAAACCCACTCACCATAACTGATTACTAACTAAATGGCTTACTTAAAGTGCTTTTCCAGCTCTTTTCTTTTTCCTATAAAATTGATAAACATCAATTATTATCATACCATATGATTCATGAACATAATCATGTATGCTTTGCTTTCATTCTTGTTTTTTAGCTCTTCTAACTTTTACTTTTGTTTTACCTTGTTTGCTTCAGCTTAGATTTAACTAAAACTTTACATAATCATCAAAAATTCCAACCATTTAATTATATTTCTATTCTTACAATTGGTTTGAAACTTAGCTAGCATCATTTCAATTCATAACCAAGCTATCTATCCAATTTCAGCATCATGATAACATACTTCAACTTCAACCTCAAATTTAAATTGAATTGCTTACTTTACTATAACTTAGAATCTACTATAATACTTAAAAGATTAATTAAATTTAGTTTAAAATGAAGAAGCCTTACCTCAAGTAACTAAAATACTGCTGCCATCCAAAACAAATTTCCTGCTTTCTCAAATTCAGCGACCTCCCCCTTCTCAATCCAGTTTATCACTTAATCCTCTCTTCTTTATTTGAATTTCTCTTGCTTTTCTATGGAGAACATGACCTTCTCTAAACCTTTTTTTCTCCTCTAACTCATCTATTAAATTTTAGAACCCAAAACCACCCAAAGACCATCGGTTAGGTTTATGCTGGAAAAAGAATAGCTCAAGAGAAGGAGCTGCTAGGTGTCAAACCAGGAAATTTCCATTAAATTCTGACCTACTGAGGTGTTGACACAAGGATTTTCTAACTATTAATTAAGTCCTAAAGCTGTTCATTCATCCCTTGAAGAATGATTTGAAAACTCCAACTTAAAACCTTCTCGATTAAAACCTGCTCCTAGGAATTTTTGCGATTGGGGTCGATACCTTTGAAATAAGTCTCGACACCCACACACACCATACATAGGTCAGCCCCTAGATCATCCTTTTTTCTCAAATAGATCGTCTCTTAGGTCAAGTTCTCCCATAAAAGTATTGACATATTTTAGGCGAGTGTCGATCCCTTCTTGTGTCACCACAGAACTTCCCAAAAATCATCCTCTCTATTTTTCTGCGATAATGTTGACACCTTTCACACAAGTGTCGACCCCTAATCCTGAGTTTTGACCGAAACAAAAACTTTATCTTCATACTTTGTTCACAGTTTTACTCAATATTTTGCTTATTTATATTTTTTTAAAGTTAATAGCATCATTAACTTTAAAACATAAATGTAAATAAGGAACATCTTCCTATTTAGAACCAATAAAAATATCAGAAAAATCAAAATCCTCAAGAATCATATATTAAAACTTAGGTTCTAGTTCAAATTTTTCAAAATCTGAAATTTTTAAAACTTTCCTTCTTTAGAATGAAAAGATTAAAGGATCTCAAAATTCACTAAAATTCATCTTATGACTCACCAATATTTAAGGATCAATTACCGTCAATTTTGATCTCAAGAAAATCCATATTTTATATAGCTCTCCAGATCGGTGCTACTTTCAGACTTAGAAAAAATTTCAGAACTTGAAATAATAGATAATCATAATTTATTGTAAAATGGCCTCAACAATTCTTGGCAAGGTAGGTTTAATTCAAGGTAATTCATAATGGAGATTGAGTGGCTCGAATATACCATAAATAAATCAATAAGCCATATATACCTAAACACGAATCTTTTATTCTATTATTTTGCTGGTCCGAGATGTTACAAACTACCTTTGATCAAAGCTTTGAACTTAATCACATTAGAAGGCCTAACTTCAAAAGCTAGTCTGGACTAGGGGTTGGCTTGATTGAAGCTCAGACTTGGTCATCACGACTCTAGATGGCCCTATACTAAGGTTGGGCTTTCCATTGAACTTCGGTGGAAGCCATTTTATCCCCAATACTTATCCCTCTACTCCTAAGTCTGAAATTTAGATGAAGGAAGTATCAACACTTGCAATCATCAAAGTCTCCTTTGATTTTTTGCCTTTGAAAAGATGAAAAATTTTGGACTATTCAAACTGACGTGAAAGTCATTTATTACTGAATGACCTGAGATGATTTCGAACTTTAAAATTTGACTGGTGCAGAGCTTGATTGTATGATGCAATGATGGCACTCTCTAATATCCTCAACTGTCATAATGAGGGTGACACGTGGAAGGATGACATTCGGCATCATCGATTTGTAATTATAACTGCTCTGAGGTTCGATCAACTATTTAAGTGCCTTCTTCCTTCTTCTCCTTCACTTTGGTTTGCTTCCTCTCCTGCTTTTTCTCTACTATACATCTCCCTCGCTCCTAACTATCCTGCCTTGTTCTTCCATTATCTTACCACCGCTTTTTCTTTATCATTCTGACTATACTATCGAGTTCTCCGACTGATTTAGGTTAGTACCCCAACCCTCTTTTTTCATTTTCCTCATCTTTCCTCTACTTTTTAGAATTTCTAGTGGTTCATCTATTCTCCTTCTAGTTTTTCTATTCTTCTTCCAATTTTATCTTATTTTTTAATAGATTTTTTTGACTTTTCTTGATCTAAAATGACTTCTTCAAATTCTAAGTGCTCCTAGTCCTCTCTAACTGCAAGAGCATGGTGTGCAATGTAGCATGTCCGGTCAGTATGGGTCGATCTCATGAGGAATTTAGTATTTGAATTATGTCCAAACCCTTGCTCAAGCGAGCTTTACTAAAAAATTTGGAAGATTATTTATTACTTATTACTAAATAGTAAATTAATTATAAAAAATAATAATTTAAAGATCTAGGACTTTTGAATCGACTAGACCAATGACTTAGAGATTCTTTCTAAGATTTCTCTTATAATGTTCCTTGATTAAGGTGTAATGCATGGACAAGCATTCACCCTAATTAAAGACTACTTTTCTTTCAATTGCTTCTCTTGTATTATCCAAATATGAATTATGAAGGAGCTCTAATCCAACAATAATCCATCAAAGTTTTTCATAAGAAATAAGAGAAAATAATTTAAAAGATTATAGGCCTTCTATCTACTATCCTTCTCGCACTGAATTAAGTATGAACTATAAAGAGATTGAAATCCAATGATAGTCTATCACTACTATAAAAAGGATCTATGGTAGTACATGCTATAGCAGTGATTTTCTAAACTGCTGCAATAGGATTTACGAAAGCGGTTAAAAAGAATCACTGCCATAGTTCAACCTATAGCAACGATTAAAAAGAATCATTGCCACAGGTCCAACCTATGGCGGTGGTTACAAAGAACCACCAATCTATGGTAGCGGTTACAAAGAACCACTACCATAGATCAAACCTATGGTAGCGGTTTGGAGTAACCACTATAATAGGTTGGATCTATGGCAGTGATTTAGCGTAACCGTTGCTATATATTTTTTTTATATTTTTATTTTAAATATTATATAATTTTAAAATTTAATATCCATCTTCATCATTTATTATTGAAATAATTATCATTAGAGTGTCGCCATAAAAGATGACCTCGATCCAATGGCACTAGTTTCATTGATCAAAAAAATTTAATTTCGACAATTACGAATGACGATATGATGATCTGATAGCTGAAGATCTTCGATCGATTCAAAAATCTACAATGATGATCTTAGTGATGTCTGTAGCATACTATCAAAGTTTTACTTCAATCAGATATCGTTATCTTGATCAATTTAGTATAGAATGATTTCGACCATTAAATGATAAACAAATGATCAAAGGACCAGACGATATCCAATTATGAGATAATTTTTTTCATAAATGATCTTGGCTACTATTTTAATTATTTTTATGATGGTGATTATAAAATTCAGCTCATGGATCTAAGAATGATCCAAAATTATATGTCGCTTGATAACCATTCTTAAACTCCATTGATAATTATGCTCATGCTTTTGCAAGATTTGCTTAACATGAATAGTTCATACAAAAATAATTTGAATTTTATGATCATCGCCATATAAAACTATTAAAATTATAGTAAAGATTATTTAACTAAAAAATTATCTCGTTATCGAATGTTGTTTAACCCTTTGATCGCTTGTTTTAAATTTAACGATCAAAATTATTTCATACTAAAATAATCATGATAACGATATCCGATTGAAGTAAAACTTCGATAGTATGCTATAAATATCACTAAGATTATCATTATAGATTTTTAGATCCATCGGAGGTCTTCATCTATCAAATCATTGTATCGCCGTTCGTGGTCATCGAAATCAAATTTTTCTGATTGATGAAGCTAGGGCCATCGGATCGAGGCGATCTTTTATGATGATACTCTAATGATAATTATTTAGATAATGAATGATGATGATGGATATCAAATTTTAAAATTATATAATATTTAGAGCAAAAGTATGAAAAATTGATTTATACCCTATGACAGCGGTTATTGAAAATCGCTGCTATAGATCGATGGCAGCGGTTAGAAAATCATTATCGTAGAGCTATGGCGGCGGTTTGAAAACCACTACTGTGGGTTAGGTTAAAATCCTCAATTTGGATTTTCTCTCTCGTGTGCTCTCTCTCTCTCTCTCCCTACTCTCCATTGTCGGTGAGTCCTCGGCCCTCTCCTTCCCTAACCGGTGCCACCCCTCCTCCCCCCCGACCACCCCCACCTCTCGGTGCTCCCCCTCCTCCCCACTCACCCCCCATCCCCAACCTCTCAATCACCGTGACAGCCCCAGCCCCCCATCCCCAACTGCCTTTGCCTCTCAGCCCCTCCCCACCCCTCCCTAGTCGATCCCCCAACCTTCGCCACCCCCACTTCTTAGGCCAACCCTCCCCATCACTGCACATGCCCCCCTACCTCCCTGTCACCCACACCACCCCCGACCCCCCCATCCCTGGCCGCCCTCGCCTCTCGGCCCCTCCCCATGCCTCCCTGATCGATCCCCCAACCCCGCCACCCCTACCTCCCGGGCTACCCTCCCCATCACCTTGCACGCCCCCGCCCCCCTCGGACCTCCCCATCACCGTGCTCGCTGTCGCCCCCCCATCCCGACTGCCCCCGCCTCTCGAACTGCTCTGCACCCCTCCCAGGTCGATCCCCTAACCCTCGCCACCACCACCCTCGGGCCGCCCCTCCCCGTCACCATGCACCACCACCCCCCTCCCTCGGCCTCCCCATCATGGTGCCCTCCCGAGTTGCTTCTCCCTCTATCTCCCCTCTTTCTTTCTCTTTCCTTTTTTTCTTTCTCTATCTCACTATCTTGCTCTTATTTCGTAGGTTATCTCTAGCGTCGTCGTCTTCTTTTAGCACCATCACCAGCGATCCTGGGAGCTTTCAATGCGACCCCCTCTTTATAGCCATAGATATAATTTTTTTTTAATTTTATAATATTATTTATTAATTATTTATAATATTTATAATATTTATTATAATAATATTTATAATTATCCATTAGTCATGGGTCATGCTGGTGGGTAAGAGAACTCCTACCAATTGGTTTTGGATCGTGTCGATGGATTCTGGGCCGGATCATGCCGACAACTTTGGGCCGTATCGTGTCGGTGGTTGTGGATAGCCCTGGGCCATGTCGGTGGTTGTGGACAGCCCTGAGCCATGCCGATGGCCTTGGGCCATGCCATGTCAGCGACCGTGGATGATCCTGCACCGTGTCAGTTGATAAGAAAATCCCCATCGATGGGTTTTGGGTCGTACCGATGGCCATGAGCTGAGTTAATGTTCATTAACGTTATATGGGTTAATGTTCATTAACATTATAGGTCATGATGGCATCGAAATGCCATCTCGTGTGGACCAAAATGCTTGGTATGCGGTGCAACTCTGCTTGGAGGGAGAGGAAATCATTCGCATCATGTACTGTAATTTGTCAGATGTTTACGATGAGCTCAACCTATCCATGTAGACATATAAAAAAGAACAATCATCTAAATTAACCAAATGAACTTTTACAAATCTTAACATTGAGATTTTCAATGCAACATTTTTTAGATACTGCTTGTTTCTCTAATGCTGCTTACCAAAGCACGTATTTAGTAGGAAAAATAAGCAGTATCTAGAAAATATTGCATTAAAAATCAATGTTAAGTTTTGTAAAAATTTATTTTAGTTAATTTAGATGATTATTTTTTCTGATATATCTACATGGATAGGTTGAGCTCATCATAGATATCCAATATAGATTTAGCAGACTTTTAAAGTACTTTTTTAAAAAAATATTATAATAAATTTTATTTAATAATAAAAGTTAAGCATTTCAAAAATATTTTTATATTTATAATATTTTTTTATGTTATATATATTTAACTATATTTATTAAATTAAAAATATAATATTCATTAACGTTGTAGATCATGATGGTACTGAAATGCCATCTAACTTTCACCTCTACCTCTCGACGGGCTATAGGGAGCTCAGCATCTGAGTCATAGGTAGAGCATACTCCATCCACCTCCACATCAGCTACTCAGGGACTATCAGCATCTACTTCTCCATCGGTATTTGAGCCTCCAGCATTAGCCACATCTCCGGCACATGCTCCACCCATTGATGAGTCTCCACTGGCATCTACATTGCATGATCCCATGGCCAGTGAGTACATTTTTATTGTATCATTTATTTATTTATTTATATAATTATTGTACACTCTTATATATTTGTATAATATATTTTTATTGTAGGTGCATCATCCAGTAGGATATTTTGTGGTGCCATATGCATGTCATATGTGTGGATCTGCCAGCATCAGGTGATGGTGCAGTATGATGTGGCGGAGAGGCCAGTAGGAAAGACCACATGGGAGATACATTTTTTTCTTGGAGTGCTTGTGAGGTGGTCTGACATCATTCCGGTATTGCCCATAGACTGATGATTGATGGATGCTGATGTTAGAAACTAGGTGTGGAAGAAGATATGAGTAAGTGTATCTTAATTATATATATGCATTTGATATGTTTATATTTTATTTAATTAGAATAATTTGGTCAATGATTTTTGATAACTTTATGCATAGGAGGTACGACTTTCTAGATTATGAGAGGACTCGAGATGCTCGACTAAAGAAGATTGGAGAGTTATACCAGGGCTTCAAGATCAAGCTCTACAGAAGATGCCTCGAGCACTAACTAGATACTTTGGAGGAGCTTGTTCCTTGGATACAGAACTATCCCTTGAGTCAGTGGAAGGGGATGGTTAGACATTGGAGGTGCCAGAAGTTTGAGATAAAATTTTTAACTTTTAAATTTTTTAATATACTTAAAATTATATTTAAATATTTTTAAAATACTTATTATTTATTTGAATACTTATTAAGCTACCTCCCATTAGAATCGAAAGAATCGGACAGTTCAAGAGTACATGCACACTCTAGGCCATGAGTTTATGGCCAGTCGTGTGTATAGAGAAGTAATAAATTCTAAATCTTACTAAATAAATTAAATTAATATATTTTTTTTATATTTCTAATAAACTGATCCATTGTTATAGTTGATGAGAAATGGAGTGATACCTAACTGTAGTGAAATCTTCTGATTCAATCATATGGATAAGAAGGATAGGTCGATGAATATCGCGTTCGAAGAAATTTTTAAAAGTAATAAATATATTAGTATATATTATCAGTATTATAGCATTTTTTATAAAATTTTATTTAAATTTATAATTATAGGAGTAGTTAGATGCTCTTGCAAGCGAGGGCCCAGACATCTCTGGCCCCAATGACTATTTATCTCGGGTCTTGAGGCCTGAGCACTCTAGGAGGATCCGATGCAGACCCGGACATACACCAATGAGCTATTGGTTTGAGGTGAACGTCTCTTCATATGCTTTCGATAACATCAGTCGGGAGCAGCTTGAGGAGGTATTAGTGTAGGCAGCTCAGGCTACGGCACAGGCAAATCAGGCTATGGCGTAGGCTGCTCAGCTGAGGAGCTCATATCTCATCTGGAGGGCATGCTGAGCGCCATGGTGATGAGGCTTAGCATGCATTCTAGAGCAGACTTCACAGGCATTGGGGATATGTTGATCGATGTTCTAGCTTCAGCTCCTTCCACTTCGGTTCCAGCTCCAACTCCTCCAGCTCGTGCTCCATCTCCTAGTGATGACGACGATATAAATTTAGGAGACTTCTAATATATTTTTTTAAAAAATATTATAATAAATTTTATTTGATAATAAAATTTAAGTATTTCAAAAATATTCTTATATTTATAATATTTTCTTATATTTTTTATTATATTATATATATCTCTATATTTATTAGATAAAATATATAAAAAATTAAAAATTTTATATTTTTTATTATTCAAAAGTTATGGCAGTAGTTGTAAAACCACTACTGTAGGCATGCCAAGCGAGGTAGCAACTCTACGTGCCAACCATTGCCATTAACGTATAACAGTGGTTACGAAATCACTGCATTACACCTATGGTAGTGATTTCATAACCGCTGTAATAGAAAATCTATGGCAGTAGTTGAAAAATCATTGTCATAGCTCAATCTATGGTAGCGATTCAAAAATCACTGCTATAGCTCAATCTATAGTAGCAGTTATAGAATAGTTGCCATAGGCTATTTATGGCAGCGGTTCTCATAACTGCTACCATAGACCTATGACGATGGTTGCAGTGGCAGCGGTTAGTTGGTTAGCTAACCGCTGCCATAGTCTATGATAGTAATTTTTTAGGAAAGACAGTGGTTACAAATCGCTGCCATAGTCGTATTCTGTAGTAGTGTATTAAGTCTCTTAACAATAAGCTTGAAGAAAGAAAAATTTTTAAAAAAATAAAAGTTAAAAAGAAATTCTAAGAAAGAGCTTCTAATTATGGTTTAGCTTCATCGCAAATCCAAAGAATTTGCTTAGTTAGACATGATTTGAAGAAAAGCTATAAACCTGAAAAGAAATAATATACTAATTGCTGAAATTTAAAGTTGTAGAAAAGGAATGCAAAAATTAAATAAGTAGAAAAAAATAAGAAAATTAAACTATTCTATATGCTGAAATTAAACTATAAAAATTAAATTACATAAGTGATGATTAAAAAAATTAAAATAAAAATTTATTGCTAAAATAAAAAGTTGATACAAAACTAACTTCTAAGTCATTAATAGGGCTTGGAGTTGAAACAAGAAAATAAAGAAAATACAAGATCTCCTTTAGCCAACTTTCTCTTGGTTAACTTTCCTTCTTGTGGTGTTGGAAGGGTGAAAGAAAATATGAACAAGATGGATAAAATTTTTATGGATAGGTATTTTTGCTTGTCATATGGGCCCCTATAAGAATTATGGTGTGGAGAGAGATGATATCAAGATAGTAGTACTAGATTTTATTTATAGGTATAGGAGGGAGGAAGATTTTGTATTTTTTAGATATGGGACTAATGAAAGAAATAAGGGTTAAGAGATGGGTGGATGAGATGAAAAAGCAAAAAAAATGAATGGATGAGATGGAAGAAGCAAGAGAAGAAACTTTTCCTCTTAAAAAAATATTTTTTTCTTTTGTTCTATTATTCGCATTCGCTTCTCATTACGCCTGAACTCGCATGCTTGCTTCGTATGAAGACTCACTCCCTCATGCTGTGCAACATTAGCCACTTGTTGTCTTATCTCGTTTAATTCCTTGGTGCAGCACCCAAAGTCTGGCTTGCATTTTTGTTGAATTTGGACCGAGTTTAAGTTGATTTTAGGCCAAAATTTAGCTTATCTTTAATTCTCCATTCTGGATCCAATTTATATCTGATTCCCTCCAAATTTTGTGCAGTCTATTTCTAATCTTAGTGTACATTATCTTAGGTTTGAGAAATGGTTGATTTGAAAATAAATCGCAGCACTTGTCAAGTTTTCTATAAAAGAACATAAAAAATATCAAATACTAAATAACTAAAATTAAATAATTAAGATATTAATAATTTTTATATTAAATTATTATACTTATCATACCCTCCCAACTTGAACTTTACTCATCTTCGAGAAAAAAAAATATTGATGTACAATACTGACTTTTTTCGATATGAATATTTATTTAATAATTTTAAAAATAAATAATATCTACCTAAAAAATTATTAAAGCATATTATTGGGATATTAAGGCTATCCGATAGAATGGTTGAGTAAAGAACATAAAATTTTTCAAAGTTTTTTCTTGACTCACTCCTATCTTTATTCTTGGATTGTCTAACTCTAAGATGGGATAGTGATTTTGCATTTGCATATCTATTTTTTTTTTTATATATATAAAGTACAGTCCGTGCAAGATCTTAATCATTTAAGCTTTCTTTTTAAGTCTTATAGTAAATGTTAGGCCAATAACTTTCAAATCAGTCTGCTTTAGGGCATTAGGTATAAAACACTCATTGGGCTTACTGACTCGAGTCAAATAGGCTATGGATTGAGACTTGGCTATATGACTTTTTTTTTAATAGAAGAAACTATATGCATTAACATATCCCACTTATACCCATAAAAGGTTGACTCTCTTTAGATATTAGTAGGATAAGTTAGAAATGGTTAAGAATAAATTTTTATTCTAGACTTAATCTTCTATTGAATTTTATCAATATGTATTCCCTCAATACTCCATAACTTATCTAAAGTGTACATCACATGCTGCTAAAATATCTAATGTTATGCATAGTCAGGTATATGAATATCAATAAATTTGTAAGTATAAAAATTCAAAGTTTATCCCTCACCCCCTAACTTATTCTTCATTATCCTCAAGGGGGTAAGGAAAATAAAAAAAAGCAATAGGTAAAAAGAAAAGAATATACCTAACTTGATGTGCTCTTAGTTCAGTAGGTGTCTTTAGATATTCTTGAGAATGCAAATTTTGCTCTTCCCCTAAACTTATTCAACATTGACTTTATTGAAGTAATACCTAAATAAATTGAAAAGAGAAATTAAAATACAAAGATCTAGGTTATCCTCTAGAAGCACTAAGTTTATAGTCTTTAGTCAGGCTAAACTCTAATCTTCATAAGTTATCTTAACCTGGGTCATATAAAGGATTGAAAAATTCACCTGGTTTTTCACCACCAATTTCAACGAGATAGTCTTCTTTCATATAACCAATTTTATCATGAATCTCTCTTAGTAGACTTAACATCTCCTAGATTGGACCTAGGTCTAATTTAACAGTTACAGGTAGAGTTTCTAATGGACCTAGATATTCATACTTTAAGTGTTTAGGGAGTATCTTCAAATCCAATGGTGGTGTTTCCTCAATAAGAGGTTCGATTGGTGATTCTAGTTTTGGTCGATTTTTGTGATTAACAGTTATCCAAATTTTATTTTTAAATTCTTGGTTCAACCTAAAATTAATTTTGATGTCCTCATGGTTCAGATCATTGGGTTTGTAGACATCTTCTTGGGTCAAGTTTTTTTCATTGGGTTGGTCTAATTCCTATTCTAGGTTAAAAACATTCAATTCAATGGTCATATTTCCAAACGAGATCTTCATGAGTCCATTTCGGCAACTGATAATGGCATTGGCAGTCGCTAGAAATGGTCTTCCTAAAATAACTGGGATATGACCCTCTAGATTTGAAATGGGTTCAGTCTCTAAAATGATAAAATCTATGGGAAAGATGAAATTGTCAACCTTAGTTAACATGTCCTCTACCACTTCTTTAGGGACCCTAGAAGATTGATTTGCTAGTTGTAAGGTAATTCCTGTAGGTTTTAGTTCTTCTAACCCTAATTGCTTATATACAAAGTATGACAGAATGTAGGAGACCCTAGATCTTTATTGGTCTCTCTGATAGTGCATGAAATTGTAGGAGACCCTGGATCTTTATACTTAATCGGCACTTGACTTGAAAAATAGGAGCTCACACTTATTGCTAGGAAGGCTTTCTTAGGTAAATTGATTGTCCTTTTCTTTGTGCATAGGTTCTTTAGAACTTTAGCATAGGTCGGTACTTACTGGATCATATCTAGTAGAGGAATATTTACTTGAACATTTTTAAACACCTCTAATATTTTATTCAAGTGTTCCAATTATTTTTTTTGGACCTTAGTTGATTCGAAAAAGGAGCTGTAAGCTTGGTGAGTCCTGTGAGTGGGTTTGATGAATCATCGAGTGTTGATGACTCAGGCTCCTTAGACTGGTTTTGATGGATGGGTTGTTCAGAAGATGGCTTAGATGATGAGTCTTCTTGACTTAGGCATACCCACCTTATTATCCACTTGTTTCCTCGACCTTAGGGTGTAGATTGCATTTACTTGGTTGACTTGATTTTCATATTGAGGTCGTGGACCATTCTAGGCTCTTAGATTGGATTTAGGTTGGCTTGGCAACCTACCTCTCTCTCTCTTACTAACGAAAGAGGCTAGCTGACATATTTGCATTTTCAATCGGGCAATGGCTTGAGTATTGGTATTTAAAAGTTAGCCCATGGTTTGCATAAAGTTATTTAAGATGGCATTGGTGTCAGTAGTTGATTTCGCCAGGATTTCTAGACTCTTTTCTAGTGCACTGACCCTTTTTTCATCATTATTAAATCCTGGTGAGTTGTTCAATATTGGGTTGGGCCTCAGGTTAGACTGGTTAAAGCTAGGACTGCCTAAGTTTGAGCCTTGTGATCATGAAAAGTTTGGATGATTCCTTCATCCTGGGTTATATATGGGTGCATAGGCGTTATTCATGGGTTTTTGGTATGTAGCATTCACCTGTGCACACCCATTCTTTGTTGGATTTATCAGGAGAAGACATTCTTCAAGAACATGGTTTAGTGCACTACACCCATTGCACATGGGTATAGACACATGGTTTGCACTAGCTGGTCTCTGTAGTTCTAGGGCCTCCAACCTATATGTTAGGATTGCAATTTTGGCCTTTGTAGCTAGGGATGATGGCATTTAATGCATTCCATCTCTCAAGGGTGTTGGTTTTTTTGGTTCTCTAGTCATTTCTCATTGTAGACTTTTCTTGGCTAGGTCTTCTAGAAATTGTCAGGCCTCATTGGGTTCTTTATACATAAATTGATCTTGGCACATAGATTCTAGAATGGTTCTGAAATTTGAGTCTAGCCCTTCATAAACTATTTGGCATAGCCTCCAGGTCTCTATTCCATGGTGTAGACATTGAGTTAAGAGATTCTTAACATGATTAAAATACTTTCAAAATGATTCACCAGCTAGTTGGTAGAATTGGTTTATCTTATTTTTAATTCTAGCTATCTTATGATGAAAAAATTACTTTTTTTAGGAACACTCTTACAAAACCCACCTAGGTCATGATAGATTGATTTGGCAGGCTGTATAACTACTTTTTAATATTATCCTTAAGGGCAAAATTGATTAATCTCAGTTTGATCTCATCCTTAGAAATTTATTGTAGCTTCATGGTTGCATAAATCTCTTCAAGTGTCCTCATAAATATATATGTATTCTCTATCCCAATGAACTTTGAAAGCATATTAATTATTTGAGGTTTAATTTCGAAGTTATTTATAGTAGGTTGGGGCAATTTGATGTAAGAAGACTGGACGGATCCAACAGGGTAACATAAATTCTTAAGAATTTAGGGCTGATTGATTTCTTCCATTTTAGAAACTTTAGGGCTTAACATAGAAATTGAATCAATTCTAACTAGTCAATCCAAAATTCTTTTCCACGAGAAAAGTGAAGAATTTACTTTATTTTTTATTTTTTATTCTTATTTTTTTTGAATTTTAATAAAGGTTAGAATTAAATGTAATTTTTTTTAATAATTTTTTTTAAAGAAGAGAGAAGAGGAATATAGATAAGAAGAAAGTTCTAGAGATGGATCTGAAGGAGTCCTAAATCTAGAGATAAAAGAAAAGAATGAGAAGAATTAGTTAAATTTTTTTTTGATTTTTTTCAAATATTTATCAAGCAAATATCTATCTTAGGTTATCCTAATTCTATATAGCTCCTAACTGCTAAGGCCGTCTTGGAGCCCTCCAAGTCAGAAACTAACAAGCCAACTAGTCAGGTAAGGGTAAGATTGGTAGGAGTCTTTCCGTTGCTTTTCCTAGACATCAATTAAATTGGCCAGATAAGCGAATGGAATCAATTAAAGAACCATCTTTCTTTGAGCTCGTCCTTGAACTCCTTTCCTAGACACTAGTCAACTAGTCAATCCTGATCTGATTCAACTCCTTCAGGTGCCTTATCCTAATGAGCTCGGATGTCCCTAGGGTTGACATCTAATTGATTTTATTTAAGGCTTATGATTAATGCAAATGATGAAACTTATTTGTGGGCTAAGGAAGAATGATGAAATCTCTACCTTATCTTATTTAGGTTTGTGCCCTTAAAGTAGTTTAAAATATATTTATACACAACTAATAAGAACAAACAAGTTTTAATTAAAAACTAATAATGTGTTAAGATCAAATTAGTATTGTAAAGGAAAAAGAAAAGGTTAGATTATGTACCTGATTTCCAGCACTCATTTTCTGTAAAGCAAGATAAGAAACTTAGAAAAAAGGTTAGACTACAACTAAACTAAAAGTATGAAGAACAAAAATTTAGAACATAATTTAAAACATAGCAATTCCTCAACAATAGTGCCAAAAACTTGTTACTTTAAATTTAACCGCAAGTACATGATGTGCAATGTAGCATGTCCGACGAGTACGGGTTGATCCCATAAGGAATTTAGTATTTGAATTACGTTCAAACCCTTGCTCAGGTGAGCTTTAACAAAAAGTTTGAAAGATTATTTGTTACTTATTACTAAATAGTAAATTAATTATAGAGAATAATAATCTAAAGATTTAGGGCTTTTGAATCCACTAGACTAATGACTTAAAGAGTCTTTCTAAGATTTCTCTTATAATGTCCCTTGATTAAGGCATAATGCATGGATAAACATTCATCCTAATTAAAGAACTACTATTTTTTCAATTGCTTCTCTTGTGTTATCTAAGTATGAATTATGAAGAGGCTCTGATCCAATAATAATATATCAAAATTTTTCACAAGGAATAAGAGAAAAGGATTTAAAAGATTATAGGCCTTCTACCTATTATCTTTCTTGCACCGAATCAAGTATGAACTATAAAGGTATTGAAACCCAATCGTAGTCCATCAAGTCTCTTGGTAAAAAGCTTGAAGAAAGAAGAACTCTAAAAAAGATAAAAGCCAAAGAGAAATCCTAAGAAAGGACTTCTAATCATGGTTTAGCTTCATTGCAAATCCTAGAGGATTTGCTTAGCTAGACATGATTTGAAGAAAAGCTATAAATCCAAAAAAAAATTATACTAATTACTAGAATTTAAAGTTACAGAAAAAAATATAAAACTTAAATAAGCAGAAAAAAATTAAAAATTAAACTATTCTATATGCTGAAATTAAACTATAAAAATTACATTGCATAAGTGATGATTAAAAAAAAATAAATTAAAATTTTATTGTTGGAATAAAAGGTTAATACAAAACTAACTTCTAAGCCATTAACAGAACTTAGAGTTGGAACAAGATCTTCTCTGGTCGACCTTCCCCTGGTTAACTTTTCTTCTCGTGGTGTTGGAAGGGTGAAAAAGTGGGAACAAAATGGACAAAAATTTTATGGATAGATATTTTCGTATGTCACATGGACCTCTATAAGAGTTATGGTGTGGAGAGAGATGATACCAAGATAGTGGTACTGGATTTTATTAATAGATGTAGGAGGGAGGAAGATTTTATATTTTTTAGACGTGGGACTAATGAAAGAAATAAGGATTAAGAGATGGATGGATGAGATGAAAAAATAAAAAAAATAAATGAATTAGATGGAAGGAGCAAGAGAAGAAATTTTCTCTCTCTCTCTCTCTCTCTCTCTCTCTATATATATATATATATATATATATATTATTTTGTGCATTTGCTTTTCATCACTCCCAAACTCACATGCCAGCTTGAAAGACTTGCTCCCTCGCTCTTTGCAATGTTAGCCACGTGTTCTTATATCTCGTTTAATTCCTTGGTGCAGCGCCCAACGTCCTATGTCACCATGCCACACATCGCATCATTCAGTAGCTCACACGCTAAAAAAAAAAAAAAACTCTCAGGTGAATAAGGGCCTTGGGTTGAATTTAGCTTTCATTTTTTTTGAATTTAGGCTGAGTTTGAGTTGATTTTGAGCCAAAATTTGGCTTATCTTTAATTCTCCATTCTGGATCTGATTTATATCGGATTCACTCCAAATTTTATATAGTCCATTTCTAATTTTAGTATACATTGACTTAGGTTTGAGAAATGGTTGATTTGAAAATAAATCACAGCACTTGTCAAGTTTTCTGAAAAAGAACATAAAAAATATCAAATACTAAATAATTAAAATTAAATAATCAAGATATTAATAATTTTTATGTTAAATTATTATACTTATTACTCTCTGTTAACCCCAAGGATTGATTTTGATGAGTAACAAAATATTTGAGTATATATTTGAACTAATAAAGTTGATGAGATCATGTTTCAGGATGTATTTTAAAGTATCAAATAAAACATCCATATAAGTGCATTTAGAAATTGATAGAGAAGAGTTGGAGGCATTTGGAGCATAAATCATAGAAATAAGGCTTGAAAAAGATATCCCAAAACCAAAATTCAAGAAGAAAACTTTTGGGCAAACTAAAATTTTTCAGCATAAGAAGCCCACGAGTCGACTCAAGGTTCGACTCATTGTTCAGCTCGAGCTGATACGCAGACTGACACATTGAAGTTTCAAAATGAACAGTCTCGAGCGGAGGCTCGAGTCGACTCGAGGTTCTCGAATCGAAGTCTCAGTGAAAATTTGGAGAATGGTGATTTCGGGACAAGGTCTTGAGCAGAGGCTCGAGTCGACTCGAGGTTCTCGAGTCGAAGTCTCAGGAGAAATATAGAAGATGATAATTTTGAAGCAAAGTTCAGCATAGTCTCGAATCGATTCGCAGTCCACGAGTTGAGAATCGAGCAGAGTAAAAAGTCTCGAGTAGAGGAATGAGTAGAGTAAAAGGTCTCGAGCTGAGACTTGAGTCGACTCGAGGTTCGACTCAAGCTCCAATGGCTAGTTTCTGCAGACTGTCTAGAATTATGCAGATTGGATTTAAATGGTCATTTTTGCTTCTCCAATGATTAAATAAGATTATCCAGCCTACCAAATATGAAAAATCACCTACAAAACATATGAAGGAAGAAACATGACTATTCATTCATTGAGAGAAATAAAAAATCAAAGAAAAGAGTTCAAAAAGCATTGAATAGAGAGCATTCAACTCCCATCTTTAAGAAAAATTAAATCAAAAGATTTCATTCAGTAAGAAGACAAGCTCAAAAGCTCAAAAGCCTTCAACAAAGAAGATTCCAAAAAGCTTCATCGACTTATTTGCTCATCAAAGGAGCTTTTTGTTCATTTTTGTTATTCAACTTTTTTCTTTCTTGTAACTTAGCTTCAATAGGATTTTGAAGCTAAGGAGAAGACTTATCCAAGCTATTGAAGCTAAGGAGAAGACTAATCCAAGCTTGAAAATTGGATTGTAAGCCAAAGGTTGGCTCAAGATTTGATTGTGGTTGGTGAGCTGGTGTAAAAATCAATTAAGTTTTGGATAGCGAGCCTTGAAAAACTATCCGACTGTAATCTTGAAGAGATTATAGTAAAATTCCTAAATGGGTCTTAGGGAGTGGACGTAGGTGCAAGGGGCACCGAACCACTATAAATTTTTTAGTATTTATGATTGTCTTGTTTACTTCATTCTATTTATATTTCTGTATTTTTGCATATTTAGAATTAAAGCATGCACCATCATATCACTTGTTTTTAAAAATAGCATCCAACTAGCTTTAAGTTTTGCAAAATCCAATTCACCCCACCCTCTTGGGTTGTCTTGCTGGACAATAAGTGGTATCAGAGCTTGGTACTCACTTCATTTGATTTAACAATCAAGAGTTAAGATCAAATAGCAACCCATATGAGTACATCTCTTACCGAAGGGCAATCGACCAACCGTCCACCCTTATTCAATGGAATAAATTATACTTATTGGAAAGCATGCATGTACATTTACATTCAAGCACTTGATTATCAACTTTGGAGAGTGATAATCAAAGGCCCACACACTCCCACAATCAAAATAGAGGGTAATGATGTTTTCAAATCGGAGGAGGATTAGGATGAGCATGATATGAAAATGATAGAATTAAATGCTAAGGCCATGAATGTCCTATATTGTGCATTAGATTTCAATGAATTTAATAGAATTTCTACTTGTGCTTCAACCAAAAAAATTTGGGATAGGATAGAGGTTATCCATGAGGGTACCAATTAAGTGAAGGAGTTTAAAATAAATATGCTTGTCCATCGATATGAATTATTTAAAATAGAGTCAAATGAGTCTATTTCTGAAATGTTTACTAGATTTACCAATATTATCAATGGTTTGAAAAGCTTGGATAAATCTTACACTAACAGTGAGCTTGTTCGTAAAATTCTTAGGTCACTTCCGAAAGCTTAGAAAGAAAAGGTCACTGCCATTCAAGAAGCTAAAAATCTCAATAAGCTACCATTGGAAGAGCTTCTTGGGTCCTTAATGACTTATGAATTGAATATGAGGCAAAATATGGAGGAGAAAACTAAGAAGAAAAGACTATAGCTCTCAAGGCAACCACTCCCAAGAATGTTGAGAGTGAGAAATCCGATGAAGAGGAGGAAGAAGAAGATTTGGCCATGATTGCCAGAAAGTTTAAGAGATTTATGAGAAAGAAGAAGCAAGGATTCAAGAAGAAGACCTTCAAAGATGAACCAAGTAAGGAGAAAGAGAAGGAGCTACCAATTTACTTCGAGTGTAAGAAATCCGACCACTTTAGGATGGACTGTCCTCTTCTCAAGAGATCATCCAAAAAGCTCAAGAATAAGGTGATGATGGCCACTTAGAGTGATAGTGAGGACTCTAGCTCCGAAGAAAAAATACAAGAGAAGCCAACCTTTGCCTGATGGCATATCATGAGGAGGTAAATGCTGAAAACTTCTTAGATTTCATTTTTGATGAGTTACAAAAGATTTTTTCTGAACTTATGGCTGAATATAGAAAAGTAACTTTAAAAAATAAAGACTTGAGAAATTTAAATTTAGAACTTACTCATAAAAAAAAATATTTTCTAAAAAATTGAATTTACTTGCTAATGAAAATTAGAAATTGAACGATGAACTAGCAAAAATCAAACCATTTGTAGAAAGATTTACTTATAGTTCCAAAAAATTAAATATGCTACTAAATGAGCAAATAGCTATTTTTAACAAGGTTGGATTAGGATTTAAACCTCATAAGAAATAAAAACTATTTAAAAATCTGTTTGTTAAAGCCTCATCAAACTCTACCTCAAATATCTCATATTTTTATTGTGGCAAAATTGGTCATAAGTCTTATGCATGTGATTTTAAAAAAATAAATGAAAAAATAGTTAAAATGGTTTGGGTTCCAAAAAAAATTTATGAGCATTAACCCCAAAGGACCCAAGATGACTTGGGTACCTAAAAACTCAACTTGATTTTCTTGTGTAGGAGTGTCTTGCAGTTCAAGATAAGAAAAGGCTTTGGTATCTTGATAGTGGCTGTTCAAGGCACATGACGGATGATAAATCTCAATTTATCACTTTTGAGCCTAAAGGAGTAGATACATTTGGTGATAATGAAAAGGGTCGTATCATTGGCATCCATAATATTTGTATCACTCCTACTTCTATTCAAAATATATTGTTAGTTGATGAGTTGAAACATAATTTGCTTAGCATTAGTCAATTTTATGATAAGAAATTCAATGTAATTTTTGAATCTCTATTATGTATTATTTCTAATCCAAATGACAAAGGTATCATGTTCAAGGACATAGACATAATAATGTCTACATGATAGATCTTGATGATCTACACATGAAGAATGGTCAATGTTTAGTGACAATGGATGCCAAGATTAATGAAACTAGTTGATTGTGGCATCGTAGATTAGGTCATGCTAGTATGGATTTACTCTCAAAATTAATTAAGAAAAATTTTGTAAGAGGATTACCAAAAATAAGTTTTGAAAAGAATCGAATTTGTGATGCATATCAATTTGGAAAACAAACTAGAAATTTCTTCAAACCAAAAGAAATGATTTCAAACTCTAGACCTTTAGAATTGCTACACATAGATTTGTTTAGACCCACAAGGACTACTAGTCTAGGAGGTAACAAGTATGGTCTTTTAATTGTAGATGATTTTTCAAGATTCACTTGGGTAATATTTTTAGTACAAAAAGATAAAGCCTTCAATGCATTTTCTAAATTTTATCAAAAAATTTTGAATGAAAAGAACACATCAATAGTTTGCATATATAGTGATCATGGTACAGAATTCGAAAATCAGCATTTTGAAAACTTTTATAATAAAAAAAATTAATCATAATTTTTCAGCACCTAGAATCTCATAACAAAATAGAGCAGTAGAAAGAAAAAATCAAACACTAGAAGAAATGGCATAAACTATGTTGTGTGAAAGTAATTTACCTAGATACTTTTGGATTGAAGTAATAAATACTGCATGTTACATATTAAATCATGTTCTAATAAAACCTATTTTAAAAAAAATCCTATATGAATTTTGGAAAGATAGAAAAATAAATATTAACTATTTTTATGTGTTTGGTTGTAAATGCTTCATATTTAATAATGAAAAAGATAACCTGAGAAAATTTGATGCCAAGTCCGATGAGGGTATCTTCTTAGGATACTCCTCATCAAGCAAGACATATAGAGTCTTCAATAAGAGAACTCTTGTTATTGAAGAATCAATTCATGTTATTTTTGATGAATATAATGATAAATCTGTTAGAAAAGAAGATGCTTTAGATGAGGACGCAGAAAATCTTTATGACAAGATGGACAATCTAACACTCAAGAATGCTCCACCTCAAAATAATGAAGAAGAGAAGAATGAAGAATCCTCTCATAGTCTAAGAGAGGAGCTGCCAAAAGAATGGAGGTATGCATATGGACATCCTAAAGATCTTATAATCGATGATCCATCATAAGGGATAAGAACACGATTTTATTTTAGAAATGTAAATAATTACATAGTTTTTATTTCATAAATTAAACCTAAATCAATAGAAGAAGCTGAAAATGATCCATATTGGATAGATGCTATGCAAGAAGAATTAAATTAATTTGAAAAAAATAATATGTGGACCCTAGTCGATAGACCAAATGACCACCCAATAATTGGAACTAAATGGGTATATAGAAATAAATTGGATGAACATGGAACCATTATAAGAAATAAGGCTAGATTAATAGTAAAAGGATATAATCAGGAAGAAGATATTAATTTTGATGAAACCTATGCTCTTGTAGCTAGATTAGAGGCCATTATACTATTGCTTGCTTTTGTATGTTTCATGAACTTCAAATTATACCAAATGGATATAAAAAGTATATTTCTTAATGGTTATATAGCAGAAGAAGTATATGTTGAACAACCACCTAGATTTGAAAATTATGTACTTCTAAATCATGTATTCAAATTACATAAAGCCCTATATGGTCTAAAACAAGCCCTACGTGCTTGGTATGAAAGATTAAGTAAATTCTTACTAGATAATAAATTCACTAGAGAAAATGTTGATAAAATCTTATTCTTAAAAAAAAAAATGAGAATCTATTAGTTATACAAATTTATGTAGATGATATTATTTTTGGTGCCACTAATAAAATTCTTTGTCAAAAATTTGCTAAGCTAATGTAGGATGGGTTCGAGACGAGCATGATGGGAGAGTTAAACTTCTTCCTCGAACTCCAAATCAAGCAAAATGAAGAGAGGATCTCCATCAACCAAACAAAATATACAAAAAAAATACTTAAGAAGTTTGGGATGGAGAGTTCAAGACCAATTGGCACACCAATGAGTACATCCTGCAAACTTGACAAAGATGAGAAAGGTAAGAAAGTAGACTTAAAATTATATAGAGGTATGATAGGCTCACTTCTTTATCTTACTGCAAGTAGATCAGATATAATATTCAATGTTTGCATGTGTGCTAGGTATCAATCAGACCCTAGAGAATCACATTTACTTGCTGTCCAAAAAATCTTTAGATATTTATCTAGGACACTTAATGTAGGACTATGGTATGATAGAGCATCTCAATTTGAATTAATTCGTTACTCTGATGTTGATTTTGCTGGGTACAAACTTGATAGAAAAAGCACTAGTGGCACATGTCAATTCATAGGAGTAAATTTAATTTCTTGGTTTAGTAAGAAACAAAACTCAATAGCACTCTCAACGGCTGAGGTCTAATATATAGCTGTTGGGAGTTATTATGCATAAATTCTTTGGATTAAATAATAATTAGAAGATTTTGGATTCAAACTTAATAAGATACCCATAAGATGTGACAACATAAGTGCAATCAATTTAACCAAGAATCTAATTCAACACTCAAGATCCAAACACATTGAGATAAGACATTACTTTATAAGAGATCATGTACAAAACAATGATGTGGTGCTTGAATTTATTCGTACTAATAAATAATTAGTTGACATATTCACAACATCCCTGAATGAAAAAAAAATTAGTATTAATAGAAGAGACATAGGACTATGCTATCAACCTGATTAAATTTTATTTTCCATAATTTTAGGTAAATCAAATTAAATCCAAAAGAATCAAATTTTGTGTATAAAATTAATGATCAATATTTAGAAAAATAACTAGACATTATTTGAATGACAAATTTTCTCTGAAACTCTAGAAGTTTCAAAACTATTGCTCGAGTCGACTCGAGGGTTGGAGCCACAAGCGATTAAAACGGACCCATGACTGTTCGTGATGCCCTAGAGATTCTTTGTCTTAGTGAGTAGAGGGCCTCTCATCCCCCCAAACTCAATCCAATAGTGTCTGCTTGCTTTCTTACCATCTCTTTCCTTCAATTCATAAAGTTAGGAATCGGATTTGGGTAAAATGGTTGGAGAAAGGCATGGAGTGCAGAAAGTTTGTAATACCCATGGAGCCGAAGAATGGAAGAGGAGAAGGAGAGCTCGAATGGAATGGGCGACATCCCAACCATCTGAGGTTTCTCAACCTTTCAAAGAACCCATTTAAGAGGAATCCATTCAGGAAGAAACTCAACCGAATCAAGGTATATCAAACTTTCCTCCACCATCTTCATCTATCGATAGAATGGCCACTAGAGCCACAGCAATGGAGAGAAGAATTGATTTTGGATTTTTTGAGGAATATAATTTTTCTTTTGGTTCATGGATTGAGAGAATGGGATGGAAAGACTTTTGTCAAATGAATATTCCCATGTACCCCTTAGTTGGTTAGAGAGTTCTATAAAAATCTTAAAAGAGGATTTTTTGAAATTACAACTACAGTCAAAGATGTTCAAATTGAGGTGACAGAGGAGAGTTTGGCCCAGACCTTTGGAATCACAAAGGAAGGATTTGTGTCGGATAAGTTATCTGACAAAAGAAGGAATTTGAGACTGATTGTAGGCAGGAATGATATTGTAAGAGATGTACTGGCACCCACACTATCAATGAAAATGAGAGTTCTTCATCATATCATCCGTAAAATTTTTATTCCAAAATTAGAAAGATGTGACTTTGTGTCTGAAAGAGAGTTGTGTATGATGTATTTAATGGTTCAGGAAACTCAAATAAACCTGTCTGGTATAATGATGCATCAGATGAGAGAGGCTGCATCAAGGAACAAGGTATGCTTGCCCTATGGAATGGCCCTGACTATGATCTTTGAGATTGCTGGAGTGTCATTAGAGAATGAAGCAAGTAAAAAGCAGTCTCACTATGATGTATATGATATGAGAGCCTTGACCAGAATGCAGTATCATGTAGAGGATGGAAGATAGGTCAAGAACAATTCTGGTCAAGAGAGGAGAGTGCCCAAGGTTGTAGAGATAGGAGAGCTCTCTACTCCAACTACAGCCCGAGATGCACCTGACATTGACCCCAGTACATCTATGACACCTCGAGCTCCACCCATGAGGAGGTTCCCTCAGACACCACCTACTGACTCTACATCTATGGAGAGACTGACAGACATGATATCTACTAGAGTCAGTAGAGAGATTCAGAAACTATCTGAGAGAGTTGAGACTGTACAGATAGAGATAAGGTCTATTTCTCAGAGGCTTTCTATTCTGGAGTAGAGAGAGCACACACATGATACATCCACTGATCACTCTAGCATCATTAAGAAGATTGCTCGACTCAGAGGAGCGTTAAGTCTAGAGGCATTGAGATGATAGCAGTGATCAGTAGCTTGGGTCAGGCACAGCAGCAGGACATTATTTCAGTACTTGGGGCCATGGGCAATTTGATCAAAAAATAGAAAGACTCGCTCCAGGTGCGATACCTGTGGCAGTAGCAGCAGCAGATGCCATGGCTAGGGTAGCCATGCCACGACCTTTACCTCCACTTATGTCACCTGGTTAGACCATCCAGGTATCCACGAGTGAGAGCAGACCACCACTTAGAGTCTACACTCATGGAGGGCCTCCTCCCTTGTAGGTAGCCGGACCTTCTGCTAGGACTCGAAGTAGGAGAGCCAGACCTTCTACCTCACGAGCCTCATCCCAAACATTAGAGATTCTATCTAATGATGATTAGCCTCATAGGCTCTAGTGTTTGTCCACTTCTTGTACTTAGATCTATGTATTAGGAGTATATAGTTGTATTTGATTCTATGTTTGTATTTGACTCTATGTACTTGGCACTTATAGATGTAAACTTGCTTAACCTGGTCTTGCTTTGAACTTGATGTTTCATTGTATCATAGTGTATTTTGGTAGCTTAACACACTCATTTTGTTAAAGCAATGAAACTCATGATCACTTACTCTTGCACTCATTCTGAACATTTGCCTTAACTTTATATTTTTGATTGATGACAAAAAGGGGGAGTAATATGTATATGAGCAGGAATTCATTCACTTTGAATATGTTAAAATTGATCCACTATTCATTCACTTTGAATGTGTTAAATCTAAAATTTTTTGCATAAATGTGTTAAGGTAAAAATTTTTAGCTTGAATGTGTTAAGCATGAATATATTAAGGATTGAAATTTTCAGCATATATGATGTGCATTATAAGTTTGGAGTTTGTGCCATGATACATACTCTATGTATGATTGTTTAAATACTAATGCTTGGCACACACATATGGATATATGCTGGCAATTTATCATTCTAATAAGTACAAGCAGAAAACTTAATCTTGAATTGAAAAGATATATTAAAAATGCAAGCATAAATTGAGGAGGAGCCAAATATGAAAATACAAAAAGGATTAAATCTTATTATTGCACATTTCTCGCTCATATACTTAAAATTTTATGATCATCAAAAAGAAGAAGATTATTGAACCCAAGGATTGATTTTGATTAGTAACAAAATATTTGAGTATATATTTGAACTAATGAAGTTGATGAGATCATGTTTCAGGATGTATTTTAAAGTATCAAATAAAACATCCATATAAGTGCTTTTGAAAATTGATAGAGAAGAGTTGGAGGCATTTGGAGCATAAATCACACCTGAATAAGGCTTGAAAAAGATATCCCAAAATTAGAATTCAAGAAAAAACCTTTTGGGCAAACTAAAATTTTTCAGCATAAGAAGCCCACGAGTTGACTCAAGGTTCGACTCGTTGTTCAGCTTGAGTTGATATGTAGACTGACATGCAGAAATTTCAGAAGGAATAATCTTGAGTGAAGGCTTGAGTCGACTCGAGGTTCTCGAATCGAAGTTTCAATGAAAATCTAGAGAATGGTGATTTTGAGGTAAGGTCTCGAGCAGATGCTTGAGTCGACTTAAGATTCTCGAGTCGAAGTCTCAGGAGAAATACAAAAGATGATAATTTTGAAGCAAAGTTCGGCACAGTCTCGAGCGGAGGCTCAAGTCAACTCAAGGTCCACGAGCTGAGGATTGAGCAGAGTAAAAAGTCTCAAGTTGAGGCTCGAGTCGACTCGAGCTCCAATGGCTAGTTTTTGTAGATTATCCAGAACTGTGCAAATTAGGTTCAAACGGTCATTTTTGCTTTTCCAACGATCAAATAAGATTCTCCATCCTACCAAACGTGGAAAATTATCTACAAAATACCTAGAGGAAGAGATATGACTATTCATTCATTAAGAGAAATAAAAAGTTAAAGAAAAGAGTTCAAAAAGCATTGAATAGAGAGCATTCAACTCCCATTTTCAAGAAAAATCAAATCAAGAGATTTCATTCAGTAAAAAGATAAGCTCAAAATTTCAAAAGCCTTCAACAAAGAAGATTCCAAAAAGCTTCATCGTGTTATTTGCTCATCAAAGGAGTTTTTTGTTCATTTTTGTTGTTCAACTTTTTTCTTTCTTATAACTTAGCTTCAATGGAATTTTGAAGCTAAGAGGAAGGCTTATCCAAGCCTGAAAATTAGATTGTAAGCCAAGGATTGGCTCAAAAATTTATTATGGTTGGTGAGCCAGTATAAAAATCAACTAGATTTTGAATAGTGAGCCTTGAAAAACTATCCAGCTATAATCTTGAAGAGATTATAGTAAAATTTCTAAGTGGACTTTGGGGAGTGGACGTAGGTGCAAGGAGAACCGAATCACTATAAATTTTTTAGTATTTGTGATTGCCTTGTTTACTTCATTTTATTTATATTTCTGTATTTTTGCATATTTAAAACTAAAGCATACACCATCACATCATTTATTTTTAAAAATAGCACCCAACTAGCTTTAAGTTTTAAAAAAATCCAATTCACCCCCCTCTTGGATTGTCTTGCTGGGCAACACTCTTCCTCCAAGAATTCGTCCAATCCAAATCTTTCTAACTCCAGTTCTAGGAACAAGCTCAAACTTGAGAAAATAACTCAGCCGATCTTCGCTCTTGAGATCATTGTCTATACCCTCTCTGTCGAAGACCTTTCTTTAGTCTGAGTTTGATATGGAGTCCGCTCCAAGTACAAACTGAAATTTTTTGGATCAGACGGCTGAGCTTGTGCTCCTTCTTTGGATTGGTTTTGTTCATACATGAAGGCTCTTCGCACTGGGCTAAGACTCCCTAACCCACTCTTTATCATCAATATTTTTATTTCCTGAGCATATTTTTTCTTCAGTCACCCCAAACTTTTTTCGCTTTATCATAGGATTTCTTGCGCTTTATCTCTTAGCCGAGGTCCGACCTTTAATTTTTCTATGTCGAACCTTCTTCACTTTTAAGTGTCATCCTTCTGCCAAAGACTGGTGGTATGTCTCCACCCAGTTTGGCAAGAAGAGATTGCTTGAATGTGCTCCTTTCTCCATTCATAACTGAAAGAAAAACTTTTTTTGTGTCTTGTCCTTCAATTGAGCTGAGGCTTTCTCCTTTGGGTCAACTCAAAAACTCCATTCGTAGGTCTCCTGGGTTAAAATGGGAAAACCTCGACTCTGTCAATACTCTTAAAAATTATAATGCCTCTTTACTGACCAAGTTAGTATATGACTAAACTTTATAAAACCTCAGTCTGAGTCCTACCAACTCCAAAGATATTAATCTATACCTTCTTTTTTTCTTCTTTATCCTTTCTCCTAACTTTGGCCTGCTCGTTCTTGCAGAGATGACTCTCGAGGAACTAAAGTAGCTGAAAAAAGAACTTCGAGCCTAGAAAAGGAAAGGCAATGCTCCTAGGGAGGTATTCAAGTGAGCAAAGATCGAAGAATCGAGCTCAACCATCCTGGCTCAAGTGGCCTCTACTTCAGAAGTCAAAGCATACTTGCCGATCTCAAGCCCACCCATCAAGATTGTCGCTCTAGAACCTCCTACAGAAAAGAAGGAGGTGGATAAGAGAAAAAAGAAGTCCATCGCTAAGAGAGTTCAGAAGAACTCTTGTGAATCTAGTAACAACAATGCCGATCTAGACTGAACCACCCTTGATGACTGGGGGGTCGTCTAACTCTTGATGGAGGGTTGCATCATCTTAGAAATAATTAAAAGGATACTTCAGACTGATGATCAAGAGAGAAAGAAAGATTCCTTTATGATCTTCATCAAGGTAATCACCTTTTTTTTCTTTTCACACTTAGCTAAATATATGTACGCTTTCCAGTAATAACATGCATGTATCTTACTATTTGCAGCTAGAGCACCATCTTTTCGCAAATATGGAGGCGGGCAGCCTCCACAAGGTCGAAGCTTCGAAGGCTGTGAAGGTAGCCAAAGAGTACAAGATCGAAATTGAACATCTAAAGGAGGCTCATTCTACTGAGGTCAGGTGCCTCTAAGAAGTGCTCTAGAGAGAAAAACATGTGTCGATGGAGGTGAAGGCCGCATTAGCCTCGAAGGAGGAAAAGAGAAAGAAGGTCGAGGCTGAGACCATCGAAGAGAGGAGGTGGGTTGCTGAAACCAAGGAGCGAGCCATTTTGTCTTTCAAGTCTTTGAAGGAGTTGGAAGGCATCAAAGTAGCATTTGCTCAAGAAGCTTTCAGCAAAGAATTCGACCTTTGCCAGCAAAAAATTGTTGAAAAATTTCTCGAGCTAAACTTTGGCTTTCTATTAGGAAATTCTTCCAATGACGAGGTGGGGCCTTCTATAGTTGGAGTTGATCTATCTCTCATCGAGCTTGCTGCTGATGCTTCCGAGCCTGCCAATGAGCCAAGATCGACTGAGGCCGCACCAAATCCTTCCAAGCATGGATTGCAGCAACGGTAATAAAGATTGAAGAATATGGAGAAAATAAGCGCAATCAAGATGGAGATCAATAAGTTCAATGAAAAGAGTAATTTTTTTTTATGGCAAGCAAGGATAACGGATGTCCTCATTTAACAAGGATTGATCGATACTCTCTGATACGAGAAGATGCCAGCTACCATGAAGGTGAAGGATTGAAAGCGGATCTAGATATAGGTGGTGAGCATGATCTACTTGTACTTAATGAATGATGTCATGATTCATGTACTTGATGAGACTTTTTGGACGGTGTTGTGGTCGAAGCTTAAGAAGTTATACATGGCAAAGTCACTCACCAACATGCTATTCCTTTGGAGGTAGTTCTACTAGCTATGGATGGATGAAGGTCAGAGCAAGCAGGAGCATCTATCCAACCTCTAGAAGATCCTCACTGACCTCCTCAATATTAATGAAAAAGTTGAGAAGATCAGGATATTGGTCTTGCTATCATCGCTTCCATCCTCTTTCGAGTCTTTGGTGACTGCTCTTTTTATAAGAGTACTATCAAGATGGAAGAAGTGATTTTTATAATACTCTAGAATAAGATTCTTAAGAGGGAGAACCAAGCCTCGAGTTTAGATGACAACTCGATTGAGGTGCTTGCAGGTCGCAATATGTGTATAGCATCCAATGCGGACGCCGTGAGGGTAGAGCATCCTATGGCTGCTGAGGGTTTTCATGGAGATTTTGAGAGAGCTTTTATGAGGATAGCTTTTAGTTGAGAGAATTATATATGTGAGCTGAGAGTGGGTAATCTTCTCTTGTATGTATTTTTTTTCATAATGAAGCTTTGCATACCCTATGGAGGTGAGCCTTTAGGTTGATCCATGTATTTAATTATTTTTATTTTATTTTCTTCTTTCTTTTTAACATAATATTTTGGTACAAAATTCTCATCAATTGGTATCAGAGTGAGTTGATACCATAACAGTTCTATAGGCCTAGAGTATATGATAGAGCTCATCCATCCATGTTTCTTTCATCTGCTCAAGTCTTGCCTTTATTTCTTATAGCAAAGTTTGGTTGGTTATTACAGCCTCATCATTTACTTGAGAGTGGACGATCCTCATAGAATTCAGCAAAATTTATTCCTACAAACTGATGTTGCCAGTAATTAAAGTCTGCAATATGCCGAACCTATATATTATTGATTTTTAGATGAACTTTTGTACTTTAGCTTTAGTGATTTTTGCTAGGAGCTCAGCCTCAACCCACTGGGTGAAGTAGTCCACTACTACTAAGAAAAATTTTTGCTGTTAGGATACTATGAAAATTGGTCCAAGTATATTCATTTTCAATTATGCGAATGGCCATGGAGCACTTAAGGGTGTGAGCAAGAAAGTTGGTTGCCTTTGGATATTGGCATTTCTTTGGCACCGATCGCATTTTCCCACATAGTCGATTATATTCTGTTGCATGGTCAGCCAATAATATTTTTATCGAAGTAGCTTGTAGGACAATGATCTAGCTCTGAGATGGTTTCCATATACTCCTTCATAAACTTTCTTTAGGGCATAATTGGCTTCAGACGGTTGGAGGCATTTGAGGAGTAGCAAGGAATAAGATATCTTATATAGCTTGTTCTCATACAAGATATAATGAGAGGCTTGATTTTTCAATTTTTGAGCTTCTTTGGAGTCCTTGAAGAGGATGCCATCTTTAAGATATAGAACCAATAGATTGATCCAACTAGGCTCATGGTCCACTTGTGTTATTGTCTGAGGTTCTTTCGAGCTTGGTCGTTGAAGGACTTTGAAGAAAATCTCTTTTGATAACTCAGCCGGGGCTAAAATAGCCAATTTGGATAAAATATCTGCTCTAGGATTCTCTACTCTCGAAATTTGTTGTATGTCAAAACTGACTGGGATTAAACTTTTTACTTTGTCTAAATATTTTTTCATGCTTTCCTCCCATGCTTCATAGCTACCATTGACCTGCCTTACCACCAACTACGAGTCACTATAAACCTTTACATTGTTTACCTCCAGCTCCTTGGTTATTTTCAATCCTACAATTAGAGCTTCATATTCTACTCCATTATTGATAGTAGAAAATTGATAGTGTAGCGCATATTCAGCGATAACCTCTTCTAGATTGATAAGAATCAAGCTCGTGCATGCTCTAGAAGCATTGGATGAGCCATCAATATACAAGGCCCAAAAATTTTTAGAGAGGTCGACCTTCTCCTAAGAGGAGTCCGACTGAACACTAGTAGTACTGACTTCTTATTGCTCAGGTGCTGTTGGATCTAGAATGGTCCATTCGACTATAAAGTTGGCTAATATTTGAGCTTTAATAGATGGCCGAGGTTAAAACTTGATATCAAATTCAGTAAGTTTGATTGCCCATTTTGCTATTATTTTTGAAGTGTCTGGCCAGTGAAGGACTGTCTTTATGGGCCGATCGATGAGAATTATTATTATGTATCCTTGGAAGTAAGGTTGGAGCTTCCTAGCTACAATCAACAAAGCATAAGCTAGCTTTTCTAATTTGGTATATCTTATTTTCTCATCTTTCAAAATTTAATTTAAGTAGTAAATCAACTTTTGAATTTTATTCTTCTCTTTGACTAGGACAACTCCGATGGCCATAGGAGATACTACCAGATATAACAACAACTCTTCGTCGAATTTGGACTTGGCAAGAAGGGGAGGTAAGCTAAGGTAGCTCTTTAGTTTTTCAAAGGTTTGCTGACATTCGGAGGTCTAGGAGAAGTTCTTTGATTACTTGAGTACTGGGAAGAAGGGCATGCAGCATCTTGTCGACCTTAAAATGAAATGATTCAAAGCTGCGATCTTCCCACATCAGACCCTGAACTTCTTTTATTATCTTGAGAATGGTCACCTCTTGGATAGCTCAGATCTTCTCAAGATTTGTCTCTATACTATGCCTTGACACCATGAATTCTAAGAACTTACTTGAAGTCACTCAAAGGCACATTTGGTTAGATTCAGGTTCATTTTATACTTTTGAAGAGTGTTGAATGTCTCTTCAAGATCGGCAATATGATTTCTTGAACATCGACTTTTGACAAACATATCATCTACATAAACCTTCATGTTATGGTCAATCTTCTTCTTAAAAATTTTGTTCACTAGGCACTGGTAGGTTACACCCATATTTTTGAGTTCAAAAGGCATAATCCTATAACAATAAAAATCACAGTCAGTAATAAAAGTAGTTTTCTCCTCATCTTCAGGAGCCATCCAGATCTGGTTATAGTTCGAGAAGGCATCCATGAAGGTGAAGAGCTCATGGCTCGAGTTTACATCCACCAGTTGATCAATTCTGGATAGAGGGTAGCTATCTTTTGAGCAAGCCTTATTCAGATTGGTAAAGTCAATGCACATCCTCCAATTATCATTTGCCTTCTTGGCATGAACTATATTGGTGATTCAATCTGGATAGAATACATTCCGAATGAATTTGATTTTGAGGAGCTTGTCCACCTCATCCACGATCACCTTCTATCACTCTGGTGCAAAGTTGTGCTTCTTTTGCTTCATAGGTTGACGCTTGTGGTATACACCTAGGCGATGCTCCATTACTTTGGCATCTATCTAGGCATATCTGTAGGGATCCAAACAAAAACATCGAGATTCCTTCATAGAAAGGTAACGAGCTGCCCATTAACTTCTTCTTCTAAATTTGAGCCGATCTAAACTCTATGGTCCTTATTCTCATCATTCAAAGAAATTTAAACAAGGTTATTAATTGGTTCTCCCCGCTCCTCAGTCAAATCATCATGGATGTCAAGTCCATCTACCGAGCAAAGCTCAGACTGCTTTTCTCCTTCTAAGGTTATGGTATAACAATGACGTGCCAAGGCTTGATCTTCTTTGACTTCTTCGACTCCATATTTTATTGAAAACTTCATCTTCAAGTAGTATGTCAATACTATAACTCGAAATGCATTCAATACAAGTTGTCCAAGAATTGCATTATAAGCAGAAAGAGCCTTCACCACCAAAAAATTGATTTGAGTCTTGAATTGCTTTGGGTATCGATCTGCCACAACTAATAAAGTGATTATTCTTTCCACTAGTATAGTGTCACCAGTGAATCCTACCAAGAAGGAACTCAATGGCCTCATATGACTATTAAGTATAGACATTTTAAAGAAAATATCATAAAACAAGATACCAATAGAACTTTCATTATCAACCAAGATGCGGCATATATTGTAATTGACAATATTTAAAGAAATTACAATCATGTCATCCTATGAAAATTAAAAATTTTATGCATCTTCTTTAGTGAAAGTGATGGGTTCTGCAGTCCTCCACTTATTTGCCAATTTCATTGATCTACTGGCCTCCTCTTGCCATTGTCTCCCAACAATGGTGTTGATGATTTCAAGTGGAGGTCAATTTTTTAAGAGCTCTTCCCTCCAAGGTAGTTCCAGTTGCAGGAGAGCTCTTGGCTGATCCTCTCTTCTTTTAGATCGGCATCGCAAAAATTGATCCAGTCGACCTCGCCTGGTCAGCTCCTCAATTTTATCTTAAAGTTGGATGCATTCTTTAGTATCATGACTGTCATCATGATGGTATAGATAGTACTTATTTGGATTGTGCTTACTTGGATGAGACCGTATTTTATCCGATCTCGATAATTACTCCTTGATTTCCATCAGCATTTGAGTTTTTGAAGCATTCAGGAGAGAATAGTTATGAAATCTTCTGAAAGGAGGGCTTCACCACATCATTTTGTTCGGACTTCTTGTCCGACAAGTCTAAGGTGGAGTTCGAGCTCATCTACATTCAGAAGGGTTCTAGAATGCAGATGGGCTTCGCTTGGCTTCTCTGTAGGTGTGGACTTACTGGATTCTCTCACTTGCCGCTCTCCTATGGCTTCATTATCTCAGAGCTTAAAAGTTTTCTCAGCTCAAGCATAACCCTCAACCCAAGCTAGCATGTCAGTGAAGTTTCGGAGATACTTTTTCTCTAGTGAGAAAAGAAGATCATTCTTCAAAAGGCCATCCTTCAGTGTGGCCATAGCAATAGACTGGTCCAAATTTTGAATCTCCAAAGCAGCTATGTTGAAGTGGCTGATGTAAGCTCAGATGGATTTTTATTTTTTCTGCTTGATGTTGATAAGTTAATTTAAGCTTTGCATCTGACATCAGTTGCTAATGAAGTGAGCCACAATCTGATGCCTTAACTGATCAAAAAAATAGATGGTACCTGACTTAAGATTCGAGTATCAATTTCTTGTTGCGCCCTTCAAGATCGATAGAAAAGCTTGTGCCATGGAACAGCATCATGGTTCGGAAGGCTTCGAGGTGGTCGACAAAATCTGAGATCCCATCGTAACTCTCAAATTAGAGAAGCTTGAAGTTTGGCAGGACTGGCTCCTGCATGATCCAAATAATGAAGGGTAGATTGGCGCAGATGTCATCATTGTAGACAAGGGCAGCATGGTGAAGTTTCTCAATCCATCGATTCATCTCCTAGAGCCTCTGATCGAGGGCATCGTCTTGATCACGAATCTCAAAGTGTGGATGGCTTAACGAGGATAGAGACTTCCCAAGGGTGGAGGCATATTCAAAGCAGGGGCTCTCTACTCTTTATTTTTGCTTTTTAGGGTTCTCCAGTTGGCTTCTCCAGGTGGACCTTGTTTGCATCATATCTTGATGCTCCAGTAATGATCTTTCCGATGGTGCCAGTGTCGAAACATGCTATATGGCCTGCATAGCTTCTATGAGGCCTCTTACCTGCTAGAGCAGTAGGTTGAATTAGTTCATGTCCACCATTATCGCTAGTTGAGAAGGCTGGGGTGCAAGCGATGGGGCCAAAATTGGTTGGTCGACTGGTTCTAGTTCAGATCGAGTAGTGGTGGTGATGGATCATCGAGAAGAAGTTCTTCTGGGTGGCATTTTATTAGAATAGAAGAAGAATAAAAGAAAAAGAGTGGAAGAAGAGAGGAAGAAGAAGATTGCTCATCGACTAGGTACTCTTTTTAGAATAAGAGCTCAACAGTCCTCTCCTTCTAGCATCAATCTTATTGGTGTAGAAAATGGACGACCACTAGAGTGCACTGGAGGTGGAGGTGGGGATCTCATCAGGAAGACTTGTACAACAAAGTCTTAGCTGGAGTTGGCTCCAACATGGACCCTTCAATGGTCAAGTTAGTTTTCTAGCCAACAAGAATAGAGTGGATAGGAGATTAGAATAGAGAAGAGAGCTTAAAGAGAAGACATATATGGAGGATCCCTTTTATAGATGGAGCCTATAATAGATTAATGGTGACAGCCATAATAGAATGTCAGTAGATCTTTTAGGCTATGTTAGAGTTTGTTATAGAGAGTGGGTTGTCATTTATCGTGACTTGCTTGCGGTTGGAGATTATTTATTAGAGTTTGGGCACAAGATCTCAGATACTTCCCAACTTGATTATGAGTTGCTTGACTCAAGATTATGTTGTTGGAATTTAAGGTTGGGTGAATGGAGCTTGAGGGCTGGTCCCTGGACTAGAAATACCAAACTTGTAGATTAGATTTCTGATTTGGGTTACGGTGAGATGAATTTAATTACTTTTAGAAGCTCGGCAATTTTCAAGATCGGCTGATGATAGAAAGTAGTATTTTGATCTAAAGATGCACTATTGAAGGTCGGTAGGAAATAACCACAAGATCGGCTGTGTGAGTTACTATGTAGTTGAGATGTCAAGGTTGGTCGGAGCCGTGGAGTTGGAAGAACATCGCGTTCCTTAGTTGTTGCTTCAACTGCTTTGGTGAAGTTCAGCCGACGCCCAAGGTCGGCTACTAGTCAAGGTTGGATGGTGCTGGAGTTCAATATTTGTGGGATGGTTGTTGCTTATCTTGAGCTAGAGATCCTAAATCGGAATTGATCGAATGGCAAATTTCTTTTACTATTCAAGTTTGTATGGTCAAAGTTAATAGTGTAATCTCGACAGGATCTGTAATTATCAAGGTGAGGCTGGAGAGCTAGAGTAAAAGAGTTTGGCTACCACAAAAATTAGATATTGATGGGAGTAGTTGAGGTCTTCAGGATGAACTATCCTTGATCGAAGCTCTAAACTTAATCGCATTAGGAGGTCGATCTTCAAGAACTAGTCTAGATCAGGGGGTTGGCTTGATTGAAGCTCGAACTTGATCGTCCCAACTCCAGATAGCCCTGTACCAAGGTCGGGCTTTCTGTTGGACTTCGGCGGAAGCCATTTTATTTCTAATACCATCATAACAATTGACCATCATATTAAACTTGATCTTCAAGTTCAACAACTCTGATACAATCAATAGTATAATGTGTATTTTACATTCCAGTCATAGTGGTTCGTCAGCATCTTTTAGCATACGTTAGAAATCATCTCTGCCAGCTTCTAGATCATCCTCCATATCCCAGTTAAATTCAAGATTAGCTGCATTCATAACCATATCCATCATTCAATCCATGTCCATATCCTACTCGATTCTAGCCCTTGCAACTTTCTTCCACGTCTCTCCATGCAGATACCAATGCTTATAGTTGGGCATAAATTTACTCTTATATAAATGAATAATAATCGTATCTCTATCAAATATTTTTCTATTGCCACATCTATTATAAGGACAATGAGCCCGTCACTACTACAAAAATGATCTATGGCAGCACATAATATGACAGCGATTTTTGAAACCGCTATCATAGCTCCTACGATAGTGATTTTCGTTAACCGCTGCTATAGATCGGACCTATGGCAGTAGCTTTTATAACCACTGCTATAGGTCTGACCTATAGCAACGATTATAGAAAATCATTGTCATAGATCGATCTATAGCAGCAGTTCATTATAACCAATGTCATAAGTCAGATCTATAATAGCAGTTAGTAGAAACTGTTGCTATAATCTGATTTATGACAGCGATTAATTGTAACCATTGCCATATATATATATATTTTTAAATATTATATAATTTTAAAATTTAATATCCATCTTCATCATTCATTATCTAAATAATTATCATTAGAGCATTGTCACAAAAGATCGCCTCGATCCGATGGCCCTAGCTTCATCGATTAAAAAAATTTAATTTCGACGATCATGAATAATGATGCGATGATCTAATAGATGAAGACCTCCGATAGATTCAAAAACCTGTAACAATGATCTCGATGATGTTTGTAGTATACTATCAAAGTTTCACTTCAATCGAATATCGTTATCTTGATCAATTTAGTATAGGTTAGTTTCGATCGTTAAATGATAAACAAGTGATCAAAGGACCAAACGATGTCCGATTATTAGATAATTTTTTTATAAATGATCTTGGCTATTACTTTAATTATTTTTTATGATGGTGATTATAAAATTCAACTCATGAGATGAAGAACGATCTAAAACTATACATTTTCTGATAACCATTCTAAAACTTTACTGGTTGTTATGCTCGTGCTTTTGCAATATTTGCTTAACATGAACAGTTTATATGAAAATAATTTAAATTTTACTATCATCATCATATAAAATATTTAAAATTATAATAAAGATTATTTAACTAAAAAATTATCTCATAATCGGATGCCATTTAACCCTTTGATCTCTTATTTCTAATTTAATGATCAAAATTATTCTATACTAAATTGACCATGATAACAATATTTAATTGAAGTAAAACTTTGATAGTATGTTACAAACATCATCGAGATCATCATTGCAGATTTTTGGATCCATCAGAGGTCTCCATCTATCAGATCATCGCATTGTCATTCGTGATCGTCGAAATCAAATTTTTTTGATCGATGAAGCTAGGGCCATCGGATTGAGGCGATCTTTTGCGATGACACTCTAATGATAATTATTTAGATAATGAATGATGAAGATAGACATTAAATTTTAAAATTATATAATATTTAGAGAAAAAATAAAAAAAAAATTATTTTTAACTTATGGCAGCGGTTATCAAAAATCGCTACTATAGATCTACGGTAGCGATTATAGAACTGCTGCCATAGATCTATAGCAGCGATTTTGGATAACCACTATCGTAGATCTATGACAGCGATTCGATAATCGCTGCCGTAGATCTATGACCGTAAGTTAGGTTAAAAATCTCCAAATTTTTTTTTCCTCCCATGCGCGCTCGATCTCTCTCTCTCTCTCCTCCCTCCTCTTCGTCACCGATGAGGCTCCTCCCCCCTCGACCGTCATCAACCCTCCTTCCCCCTCGGCTGGTGCCGCCCCTCCTTCCCCTTCCCCTCCGACCCCCATCCCCGACTGCCCTCCTGCCACCCCCACCGCCCCCACCTCTCCATCCGACCCTCCTCGCCCCTCCGACGAATCTCCATCCAACCCTCCCTCGATCCTCCATGAAACTCCCCCTCCGGCGAACCCCCTCCACCTTGCTCGGCCTCCACGAAACCCACCCCCCATCCAACCCTCATCGGTCCCCAGTGAATCTCCTCCGGTGAACCCCATCCAACCCTCCCTTCGGCCCTTATGAAATCCTCACTTCTGGCGAAGCCCCATCAACCTCTCCTCGGCCCCTTGTGAAATCCTCCTCCGACGAACCCCATCCCACCCTCGATCTTTCATCAACCCCGTGAAACCCCTCTCCACACTCTAATCCTCCTCCTGCCTTGGTGCGAAACCAAACCCCCTTCCGATGATCCCCCTCCACCTCCTTCGACCCCCGCGAAACCCACCCCCCCCCGCCACCAACCACCATCTGACCCTATCTTGGTCGAGTGCGAAGCCTCCTTCGGCCTCCTCATCACTGTGCCCCTCCCCCGGGCCCTCCATCCCCAGCCGCCCTGCTCTCTCTCTCTCTCTCTCTCTCTCTCTCTCTTTTTCCTCTTTTTCTCTCTTCTCTTATCTCACTATCTTGCTTTTTTATTTTTAGGTTACCTCTAGTGCCATCATCCTTCTCTAGCATTGTCGCCAGCGACCCTCTGAGCTTTCGATGCGATCCACTCTCTATAGCCATAGGTATAATTTTTTTTAATTTTATAGTATTATTTATTAATTATGTATATTTATAATAATTTATAGAATATTTATAATAAATATTATAAATATTTATTATAAATATTATAATTACCTATATGTCATAGTTTTTGGATTGTGCCGTTGTGGTAGCCTTGGGCCGTGCCATGTTAGCGGTTGTGGACTAGATTTATCAATGAATTGAATTTGGATCAAAATCTAGATATTCAGATCTAGACCAAATTTTAATTACTGATACCGGATCTAAATTTAAAAATTCAATGGGTCTGTACTTGAGAGAGGAAGGGAGGGATCTGGCCTCACCGCCATCATTGGGAGGGAGGGGGTCCAGCCTCGCCGGTGAGGGAGATCGAGAGAGGGAGAGTGGGAGATCGAAAGAGCGAGAGAGGAAGGGAGGGGGTCCAGCCTCGCCGGCATCACTGGGAGGGATGGGGTCCGGCCTTGCTGGCGAGGAAGATTGAGAGAGTAAGAGAGGAAGGGATGGGGCCCAATCTTATCGACGAGGGAGATCGAGAGATGGAGAGAGGAAGATCGAGAGATGAAAAAGCTGGAAGGGAGGGGTTCGACCTCGCCGCCATCATCGGTGAGAGAGATCGAGAGAAGGAGAGAGGAGAGAGGGAGTGATCGAGGGGATGGCACACAACCGAGCTGACTCGGATATGCAGCCAAGTCGACTCAGGCCGTGATTGAGCTGACTGGGGAAGGACTCTAGCTGGATGTCTCAGACATGGAGCCGACTGTCTCAGGCATGGAGCCAGCTCAACTTTTGAGCGAATAGAATTTGATATGTCTCTCTAAGGTTCCAACTTTAAGCCCTAAGAAGCTACCATCATCTACTTTGTTCTTCTTTCAGGTTTCAGGATTAATACTAAGGTTCACGCAAGAGATCGGATCTATGATTGTTGCTCATCCTTAATTATTTATGAATGTAATTCATGTTGTAGAATTTATTGCATAATATTTTCTGGATGTTTATATCATATTGCTTTTGTTTATTGCATTGCATAATGATAGACTCGTCAATTGATTAGTGTATATATTAGAGACTATTTATTGATGTTATACTAATATTATTGTTCAACATGTTATATTAATTAATGTTCATTAATGTTGCAGATCACGATGGCACTGAAACGCCATCTAACTTTTATCCCTGCCCCTCAGCGGATTATGCGCAGTTCAGCATCTGAGGAGCGGTCGGAGCATACTCCATCCACCTCGGCATCGACTACTCAAGGACCTCCACCATCGACATCTACTCCACCGATAGTTGAGCCTCTACCATCGCCCATATCTGAGGCACATGGTATTATGCAGGCATCTGAGTGTACATTTTTATTATATTAGCATAACTTTATTTTTATTATATTAGCATAACTTTATTTTTTTATATAGTATTTGTACATTTATATATTTGCATAACGTATTTGCATTGTAGGTGTATCATCCAGTCGGATATTTTATGATTTCATACGTATGGCACATGTGTGGAACCGCCAGCATCAGGTGATGGTCTATTACGATGTGGAGGAAAGGTCGGTAGGAGAGATCGCATGAAAGATGCATTTCTTTTTTGGAGTGTTTATGAGGCGGTCGGACATCATTCCTGTAGAGCCCAGAGACTGACGTTTGATGGATGCTGCTGTCAGGGATCGAGTATGAGAGGAGATATGGGTAAGTACGTGCATCTTAGTTATATTTATGCATTTTATATATTTACACTATATATGTTTGATTAGAATAATTTTATAACTAATTTTTGATAAATTTGTGTAGAGAAGGTATGATTTCCCCGATCACGAGAGGGCTCAAGATGTCTGACTGAAGAAGATCGAAAAGTTATATCGGGGTTACAAAGTCAAGCTCCATAGAGGATGGCTTGAGCATCGATGAAACACTCCAGAGGTGCTTGTTCTCTGGATACAGGATTGTCCTCCGAGTCAGTGAGAGAGAATGATTAGACACTAGAGAAGCCAAGAGTTCGAGGTAAAATTTCTAACTTTTAAATTTTTCAATATGCTTAAAATTTTATTTAAATATTTTTTAAATATTTATTATTTATTTGAATACTTGTTAGGCTACCTTCCATCAGAACTAGAAGAATCGTGCAGCCCAGGAGTATACGCATACTCTAGGCCGTGAGTCTATGGCCAATCATGTGCATAAAGAGGTAATTAATTCTAAATCTTACTAGATAAATTAAATTCATATTTTTATCATCTTTTTGATAAATTTGTTCTTTGTTATAGCTGATGAGAGATGAAGTGATGCCCAGCCGTAGCGAGATCTTCCAATCCAACCGCACGGACAAGACGAGCAGGTCAATGAACGTCGCGATCGAATGTATTTTTGTAAGTATTAAATATATTAGTATATATGATTAATATTATAGCATTTCTTATAAATTTTATTTTAATTTATAATTACAGAATTACTTAGATGCACTCACGAGTGAGGCCCCGGATACCTCTGGGCTCCATGACCATCTGTCTCAAGTCTTGGGCCTAAGCACTCTAGGAGGATCCGATGTAGGCCCCGGACACATGCTGACGAGCTACTGGTCCAAGGCGAGCATCTCCTCATAGACTTCTAGTGTCGTCAATCGGAAGGAGCTTGAGGAGGCATTGGCATGGGCAGATCATGCTGCGATGCAGGTAGATCGGGCTGAGGAGCGCGCATCTCATCTGGAGGGCATCATGAGAGACATGATGTCGATGCTCAGCGTGTGTTTTGAAGTTACGGGCTTTGAGGATATGTTGGCCCACATTCCAGCTCTAGCTCCGGCTTTAGCTCTCGGTGACGATGATGATGATGTAGATTTAGGAGACTTTTGATGTATTTTATTTTTTTAAAAAAATATTATAATAAATTTTATTCGATAATAAAATTTTAGTATTTTAGAATAATTTTTATATTTATTATAATTTTTTATGTTATATATCTATATTTATCAGATAAAATATATAAAAAAATAAAAATTTTATTTTTTTTAATTATTCAAGATCTATGGTAGCAATTTTATAATCGCTGCCATAGGTCCTTGGTGCAAACAGTGCCAACCACTGCATTAGACCTATGGCAGTAGTTAAAAAATTGCTGCTATAGATTATCAATGGCAGCGGTTATATAATCGCTGCTATAGATTAACTATGACAATGGTTACATAATCACTGCTATAGGTCGATCTATTATAGCGATTTATAAATCACTGCAATAAGCTATCTATGGCAGCGGTTCAAACAACCGTTGCAACAATCACTGCCATAAAGCTACGACGATGGCTGCAGTAGCAGCAGTTAGAAAACCGCTACCATAGCCTATGACAATGATTTTTTGGGCTATGACAACAGTACGAACCACTGCCATAGTTCTTTTTTATAGTAGTGCATCCTCGATGTAAGAGTGCTGCATTACTAAAAATAAAATCATAAAAGTACTCTACACCCTTCCTATATTCAGCAAAAATCTTTCCATCAACTACTCGATGGTCCATTCAATTACGATCCATGACCGACTATCTAAGAATTATGGATATACATAAATACAAGAGAATTGCAAAATACTATTTTACTATTCAAAATGGCTTATATAATAAATTAATGCATCCATTTCATCAATTAATAAGTAAAGATAGATCCTATCACATTCAAGAAATGCATTAATTCTATTGATCCATTACAGTAATTAAATGATATGCAACAGGGCTGAAAAAATTTTGACAGTATTTTTTCTTAGTTCTCTCATATAGAAAGAATAAAAAAAAAAATTCTGTTCAAAATTTTTTTTGAACCCTTAGCATACCATTTGATTATTGTAATAACCTATAGAATTACTTGCATTTCTCAAATTATCTATAGTGGATAATTAATTGATCAATATATATAATTTTTTTACTCATACAAAAATAAATAAATGTATGGATATCTTAGAATATGTACATCAATCAACTGATGGGTCTATCATTCCATGCAATATAAATTTTATTCAAATTAATATATAATTAATGATGTTTGGCATGCGAGAGCGAAATGCCTTTGATGCCAGTTATAACCTGAGGCCCGGGCACGCAGGGCATGCCCCAACCCCATGTTTGCAATACTGCCCGATATTTTCTCTGGATTCGAACACTCTGCATGCTGAGATCCTAATCCCATATATCTAATAAATTAATTAATTAGTGATGGCACTAGCCGTCACTAATGCTATCACTTATACTAAATAATATCAGTCGATGCTAATGTTGTTGCTACTACTGTTACTTACAGTGGAAGAGAAGGGGCTACAAGATTGAGGCCATAGGCTGGGGGCGGTGAGGTAGGGGTCATGCAGTTAGATCGATCGAGATGGGGCCATGGGGAGGTCAGCAGGACAGGGGTGGCAGGCTCCAGGGCCATGGACAAGGAGGCACTAGCGGGATGTGGGTGGTCATGGAAGAGGCAGGACTGGGGTGGTGGGCTTGGGGCCATGGTGTTGGAGGCATTGGTAGGGTGGGCACAGCCATGAGGAAGATAGGGCTAGGGTGGTGGGCTCGGGGTTGCGACATTGGAGGTGTTGGTGGGGCAGGGCTGAGATGGCGGCCTCAGGGGTGTGGCGTAAGAGGTGCCGATAGGGTGGGGACGATCGCAGGAGAGGTGGGGCCGAAGCAGCTAGCTTGGGGCCATAGTGCAGGAGGTGCCGGTAGGTTCAGGGCGACCACAGGTGAGGTGGAGTTGAGGAGACTGGCTCGAAACCATGGAGCAGGAGATGCTGGTGGGGTTAGGACGGTAGCAGGCAAGGGGAGGCTAGGGTTGTGGGGTTGGGATAGCCTCAGGGGAGGCAGGGCTGGCATGATGGGGTTGGGGCGACTGCATAGAAGCATCGGCGGCTCGAGCGAAGAGGGGCTAGGGTGGTGGGCTCAGGGTCGTAGAGTAGGAGGCACTGACAGGGCCAGGTCATTAGGAAGAAGGACACGCGGGGAGCGAAGAATGCCGGGAAGAACGTGCGAGGAGCGAAGGAATTTTTTTAGCTAAAAAATTTTTTCCATCGACGGGATGGGTGAAGGTTTACGGGTGGACTATTACCGACGGTAAGGCTGCCATCAGTAATATAGTCAGCAAAATCAGAATTTCTATGCCAAAGTTATTAGCGACGGTATATCCCATCGCTAATAACAAAATACCATCGCTAATAATATTAAATTATTTTAAAATATTAAATTTTAATATTAATTTTTTAAAAGAATTTTAACAATTATCGATGATAAAAAGCTATTGGTAATATGGTCGAAAAGAAGTATTACCGATAGCAACTATGTCACTAATATAAAAATGCCATCGCTAATAATATTAATTTTTTAAAAATATTTTTTAAAAAAATATTAGCAATGGTAAGCATTTAGTCACTAAAGCCATTGCTAATAATTATAATTTTTTAAAAAATTATATTTTAATATTAATTTTTTCTTCTAGATCATTTTTTGGATGGTTAAAAAATAATGTTAGATTTTATTAAATTTTTTAGCTTAATTAATTTATGGATTGAGTCTTAATTAATTTAAAATAAATTTAATTTAATTAAGCTTGACTTAATTTGAGGTTAAGTGAATTTTAATATTCTAAATAGGCATTGAATTCAAAGTCTAATTGAATTAGGTTTGATAGGATTTTAAATCAAATTTGAATTTGATTCAAATAAAATCTAAATTAAAAATTATTTTTTTTAATTTATTTAAATTAAATTAAATTTAATTAGGTTTGACTTAATTTTAAGATAATTTATTTTAAAATTTAATTAGAACTTGGATTCAAAGTCTAATTGAATTATGTTAGATAGGATTTCGAATTGGATTCGAATCTGGTTTCAATTGAATTCAGATCGAATCTAAACTGAAAACTATTTTCTTCTAATTAATTTTAATCAGATTAAAATTAATTAAGCTTGACTTAACATGAAGATAATTAGATTTTAATATCTAAGTAGGACATAAATTTTAAAGTTTAATTGAATTAGAATTGATAGATTTTCTAGTTAGATTCGAATCGGATTCGAATTAAATTTGAATTGAATCCAAATTAAAAATTATTTTTTTTAATTAATTTAAATCAACTTTAATTTGATTAATCTTGACTTAATTTGAGGCTAATTGAATTTTATAATCCATGTAGCATTTGGATTCGAAGCCTAATTAAATTAAGTTTCATAAGATTTTGAATCATGAATTCAAATCGGATTTGAATTAAATTCAAATGTAATCATGGATCAAGTTTTAGTTAATTTAATTTAACTTAAATTTAATTAGACTTGACTTAATTTGAAGGTAATTAAATTTTACTGTCCAAATAGGACTTGAATTAAAAGTCTAATTAAATTAAGATTGATAGGATTCTAAATTAGATTTGAATCGAATTTGAATTAAATTTGAATCGTGTTCGAATTAAAAATTATTATTTTAATTATTTAAATTAATTTAATTTAATTAAGCTTAATTTAATTTGAAGGTAATTGAGTTTTATTATCCAAGTAGGACTTAAATTAAAAGTTTAATTAAATTAGGATTGATAGGATTTCGAATTAAATTCAAATTGAATCTAAATTAAAAATTATTTTTTTTTAAAATTAATTTAAATCAAATTTAATTTAATTAATCTTGACTTAATTTAAGATTAATTAAATTTTATAATTTAAGTAGGATTTAGATTTAAAATCTAATTAAATTAGGTTTAGCAGAATTTTGAATTAAATTCGAATCATGTTCGAATTAGATTCAAACTAGGATATGCATTTTTAGCGATCGTAAATCTTCGATCACTAATTCCATCATCAATCATATTTTAAAATAATCTTTCCTCCCAAATCTATTATTTTAAAAAAATATTAGCGACGACACATTTTTCATCGCTAATATCCAATATTCACCATCGTTAATATATATTTTATATTTAAATATTATAAAAATATTTAAAATTTTAAATAATTTTAGCGACAGTGAATGAAGCCATCACTAATAGTTAGTTATTAGCGACGATAAATTTTTTATCACTAATAATCAAAATTTACTATTGCTAATATTTTTTTATTTTTAAATATTTTTTTAAAAAATTAGACTTTTAGAGATGGCTCTCATCGTCACTAATATCAAGATTGCCATCGCTAATAGTATTACTGATGGTATTTTTTTATTGATATTATGGTGGCAAAAAGTCTTTATTAGCGACAGAAATTTTTGCTATTGCTAATATCATCGTTAATATTTATATTTTTTGTATTGTATTAATACATGATTTATGATATATATTTATATAACTACTGAGTTATATTGGATATTTGACACAAGATTTTATGACTTATGATTTTTTTTGATACTGCTCACTCATTATTTTTGAATTATATTATTATATTAGTGTAAGTATTATGGGATTCTTATTAGATCGTAAAGTTTACAACCTAAATTCTTTCTTTCCTTTTAGAGTTGCAGGATATAGCATTGGATAGATTTGAGTGTGAAGTTCGAGTGATGGAGTATTTTATAGGTCTTATATAATCTTTAGGGTATCACTACGTACTCTAAGGTTCATGCATCCATGTTATATAATCGTCCCAGGTGATGGGTTTGGGCATGACAGAAGTAGTATCAGAGTATAGGCACTAGGCAATATGATAAGGAATGATTTGTAGGGTTGAGTGTGGAAGGCTAGATCTTTTATGTCTCAAGATATGATTAGTTGGGTCTAACCTAGTCTTGAGTCATTGTTGGTCTTCTCAAATTCTAGTACAAAGTTGTCTTTTGGTCAAAAGTAATTTAGTGAACCCAGATAACTTTGGTGGGTTTAGATTAGAGTTCCATGGTGGAGTATTAATTAAAGACTATGTTTTTTTAATTATTTAAGAGCAAAAGTACATTAAGTTTCAGGATGAAACTTTTTTTTTGGGGGGGGGGGGGGGGGGGGGGGGGTGTTGGTGGAGGAGGATGTGAGGCCCAGCATCTTAGTTGGATTGGCCTAGCCGTAAGCCAACAAAAAATGAAAAACAAGAGAAAACAAGAAAGCCTGGAATAGGACTTCCAATGGGAGTCTTCTTCCTTAATAACTCCCGATTAGAGTCAAATTCTTAGAGGCTGTCGGAGGTTAGGAAACCCCTAGCATCCAAACCTCCATCGAAGAGCACCATACCTCTTTCTTCCTTCCTCTTTCTCCCTATCGTTTTGGATTAACTTTCACTATGGTTGTAGAAAAACATGGTCGGAGACACCGCCAAAGCCACGTAATGCCCCGATCTCATCTCCTCCCTCTTTCCCTTCTTTCGTGACCTTGGTTACCACTATCAGCCACTGATGTTGCCAGAAATTTCTTGGATTTAGGCCTCTCTCCTCTTTTCATCTCTCAGAGCTTCTCAAGTACTCCTTTGGTTTTTCTCTTTCTTCCTGCTCCAAATTTAGAATTTTATAGCATATATCATTGCATTTCTATTAATTTTATTTGTTGCTATTTTTTTGGCTTTTCAGTGGCTCAATTGTTCATTGCTTTTTTTTTTCTTGTTGAAGAGATTGACTGTGAAAAGGACCAAAGATTATTACACAGTGAGCATAGTTTTGAGCTGTTTAATATTTCATCGATGAATTGTAAGCACAAACTTGATGCATCATCTGCATTAAGAGAAACTAGAATATCCATCAATACAAGGTGAACATTAGTATTATTGAGCACTTTCTCTTTCTCTCTATAATTTCTCTTTCAATAAATTTTTCTCTTTAGATTGTTTCTCTCTATAAAAATCCTATAAACCAGTATCGAGTCCAAATGTCTAGGTATATTTAAATTGACTAATTGACCTTAGGAGGGATTCTGGACCTATAGTGTTATAGTCGTTTATCATAATTTTCTATCGTCTCTAATTATCTTTGATTTTTATGTTTGACCCCAATTATATAAAGGTGTTACTATCTGCACATAAGAAGTGTTGGGGATAAACCCCGCTTCTGCCAAAGTCAAGTTCGGTGCCCAGCCTGATGCGGCCAATAGCCACGGAAGAGCTTCGACGAATGCGTCTTAGCCGAACTCCTACATCCGGTCGAACTCCTCAGCGGCCGGGCCTCAACCGAAGTCCTTCAACCGATCGAATTCTCCAGCGGTCGAGCTTCGTACTCCCAGCGGCCGAACTCCTCAAGCGACCATCCCTTCAGCCGATCGAGCTCCTTCGAACAACCAACGCCCGAACTCCTCAGCAGTCAGCAGTGGGCCGAACTACTTAGCTGTCGAACTACTTCTGATTGCCCATTCGCCGAGCTTCAGTCAGACTTCTGCAAAAGCTGAACTATCTCCGCATCATTACAGCCAGGCGCCTGCGGGAGCTGAACTTCCCCCAAAGCTTCCTTTCTGGCTAAGTTTCTATGGAAGCCAGACTCCCAGCGGACTCCTCCAGCAGCCGAGCTTCTATGGAAACCGGACTCCCTGCAGACTTCTCCAGCAGTCGGGCTTCTACGGAGGCCGGACTCCTTGGAACTTCCATGAAGGCCGAACTTCTTATGTAGATTTCGGCAGGTGATCTCGCTACGGTTACACGACAATAACGATTGGCAATAACGATCGACATTTATCGGCAATAACGATCGGCAATAACGATCCTTAATAACGATCGGCATTGATCAGGACAGTTACGACGCTCATTAACCAAGGCGGTTACAACAAGCTTCCTCTATAAAAGGACCCTTCGAATATACTTACTCCAGGTTCTGAAAACCCTTTTCTCTTCCTCTATACTCTACCGAGCACTCCATTCCTGTTGGCCAGAACTAACTTGAGCGTCGGAGGATCTTGTCGGAGCCACCTCCCCACTGACTTCGGACAAAACTTTATTTTGCAGGTCCCTGACGGCGACTTTATCGACCTCAACTCCGACGAATTCCAGCGGTGACTAGTTTCTGCGTCAATAGATTGGCACTAGAGGAAGGGCTGAACCTCCGAGGTTCCTTTGTTCTTAAAGGAGTGCTCGGCGATGATTTCTAGAGTTCTCTCCCGAAGAGAAAATGCCTCGAGAGCTTTGACTCGACAATCGGCAGCCTGCGCGCCAGATCCGTCTGTTCCTGTCTCAGCCCCAATAGCCCAGTTTCCATATGAAGCCATCGCAGACGTGGGGCAGTTCAATCTGCTGGTCGGGTCAGTGGCCCCGCCATGAGGATGCGAGGAACCAACCATAAGAAAAAGCTTTTGGGCATACCAATCGCCCTTAAGAAAGAGAAATGGAGAGTAGAAGTTCTCTCATAGAAGTTTTCACAAGGAGGTCGGAACGAAGTTCGACGGAAGTGAAGCCGAACTTCTCCTGGGAGCTCATAGTCGGAATGAAGTTCGGTGGAAGCAAAGCCGAACTCCCCCTCGAAGCTCATCGCTCAAGTCAGGCCGAACTCCACCATCTCGAGTATGTCATCAACGAAACCTCCTACAAAGAATTCATAGGAGGCGGAGTGAAGTTCGGTAGCTAAAGCAAAGCCGAGCTCCACTTCAAGCTCGACGTCAAGAAAGCTCAGGTAGCAAGAAGTTCCCCCACAGAAGGTCTCGTAGGAAAGCGGAATGAAGATTCGGAATGAAGTCCGGTGCGAGGAAAGCCGAGCTCCCCCTCGAACATGAAGTCCTCCCGCGAAAGCTTTCGCGGGAAAGCAGAGCGAAGTTCGACGCAAGTGAGACCGAATTTCAGTCCGAGTATGTCACCAAGGAAGCCCCCTATAAAGATTTCACACGAGGTGAGGCGAAGTTCGGCCGAGCTCACAACCGCCCTAGGGCAAGAGAGGACTCATTCCCGAGTATGACTCCAACGAAGCCCCGATGAAGTGGCATGAAGTCCTCCTGCGGAAGCTTTTGCGGAAAAGCGGAATGAAGTTCGACAGCTCAAGGAAAGTCGAGCTCACCCATGAGCTCGTTGTCAAAGAAGTCTGGACAAAAGAAGCAGGAAGTTCGACGAAAGCAAGGCCGAACTTTCCTCGAAAGCTTAGCATTGGAATAAAGTTTGGCTCAAGTGATGCCGAACTTTCCTTCGAAGCTCACCATCAAGAGAAGTTCGGTGCAAGCAAGGGTGGAACAATGTTCTCCCATGGAATGAAGTTCGGTATAAACGAGGCCGAACTCTGCTGCACATCATCGGAATGAAGTTCAGTATAAGTGAGGCTGAACTTCCTCCTCAAGTATGTCATCAACGAAACCCCTAGAAGGATTTCACGGGAGGTGAGATGAAGTTAGGCCACGCTCGAGACCGCCCCAGGGCGAGCAAGGCCAAACTCCCCTCTTGTACGTCACCAAACTTCGTCGGGACTTCGTTGGAGTCATACTCGGGAAGGAGTCCTCGCTTGCCCTAGGGCGGTTGTGAGCTCGGCCGAACTTCGTCTCACCTCATGTAAAATCTTTGTAGGGGGCTTCCTTGGTGACATACTCGGACTGGAATTCGGCCTCACTTGCACCGAACTTCGCTTCGCTTTCCCACGGAAGCTTTCGCGGAAAAGCGAAATGAAGTTCGGCAGCTCAAGGAAAGTCGAGCTCACCCATGAGCTCATTGTCAAAGAAGTCTGGACAAAAGAAGCAGAAAGTTCGGTGGAAGCAAGGCTGAACTTTCCTCGGAAGCTCAGCATTGGAATGAAGTTTGGCTCAAGTGAGGCCGAACTTTTCTTCGAAGCTCACCATCAAGTGAAGTTCGGCGCAAGCAAGGGTGGAACAATGTTCTCCCGCGGAATGAAGTTCGGTATAAATGAGGCCGAACTTTGCTGCACATCATCGGAATGAAGTTCAGTATAAGTGAGGCTGAACTTCCCCCTCGAGTATGTCATCAACGAAACCCCTAGAAGGATTTCACAGGAGGTGAGATGAAGTTAGGCCGCGCTCGAGACCGCCCCAGGGCGAGCAAGGCCGAACCCCCCTCTTGTACGTCACCAAGGCAGCCCCTATAAAGAAATCACGGGAGGTGCAATAAAGTTCGGACAAGCAGAGCCGACCCCCTCCCGACAAGCAAGGAAGTCCGGACAAAGAAGCATGAAGTTCCCCCGTGGAAGGTTTTGCGGAAAAGTAGAATGAACCTCCGTACAAGCGAGGTCGAACAACCTCGAGCTCATCATCGAGGAAGCCCCGACAGAGGAAGCCCTGACAGAGGATCATGAATTTCTCCCGCAGAAGTTTTTGCAAGAAGGTGGAATGAAGTTAGGCCATGCTCACGATCTCCCTAGCACAAGCAAGGCCCGAACTTCTCGAGCTCAACATGAAGAAAGTCCCGACAGAAGGGTGTGAATAAGTCCTCCTCCTGAATGGTTCGGCAACTACGCCCCGCTACTCTAACTCGAATTCTCAGCGAAGTTAAGAGCCAGCCATCGAGATCTGAAGGACTATGGCAACTACGCCCCGCTACTCTAACTCGAATTCTCAGCGAAGTTAAGAGCCAGCCATCGAGATCTGAAGGACTATGGCCTCCCCAAACATGTGCGATCGAAGCAAGTAATGCCCCTACCATCGCGACCATGACCATGACCACGACACTGAGGAATACATTTAGACGAGATTGAAGAGCTCGTCAAAAAGAGACGACGGGATAAATTCCTTCGACGTCAGCCTAAAGCAGGAGAAGATCGGCTAAGAGCGCTGCCGTAACGAGAAACTGTAAGGTCGGCCGCCTCATGATGTTATCAACGTTACTCCGGGGAGGGGCTAGATACATCGATGATTCGTCACCTTCCAGCGTCAAAGCCAAGAGGAGCATGTTCTAAATTAAAGAGGCTAGCATGAGATAGAGGAGGTCGTCTGGATGGGACTTACTGTCCGATGGATCTCAGACGAAGAACGCCCCGACGACCCTGAAACGGGAATGTGCTGCCCGTAACTTTCCTTCGGTAAAATTCTTCCCTTCTGATAATATTGTTTCGGGATGCAAAAACTGTACGATGACAGCGAAGGAGCAGCCAATAGTCGCCATGTTAGGAATAGGAGGAGAACCTCATCCTAACCAGAGCAGGTCAAAGACCTCTAAACCCCGACTGCAGGAGACAAGGTCTCCCCTAGGTCAACATCAACCGTGGGAAATAAAGCCTTACCAAAGTCGAAGGCCTCGTTCACCTTAGACGAGACGGGGGGAGAGGCTCGGACGACAGTCCGCATGTGCCCCCATAGTCCATTAGAAATAGGAGGAAGACCTCGTCCTAACGCGAGCAAAGTCGAAGGCCTCGTTCACCTTAGACGAGATGGGGGGAGAGGCTCGGACGACGGTCCGCATGTGCCCCCACAGCCCGTTAGGAATAGGAGGAGGACCTCGTCCTAACGCGAGCAAAGTCGAAGGCCTCGTTCACCTTAGACGAGATGGGGGGAGAGGCTCGGACGACGGTTCGCATGTGCCCCCATAGCCCGTTAGGAATAGGAGGAGGACCTCGTCCTAACGCGAGCAAAGTCGAAGGCCTCGTTCACCTTAGACGAGACGGGGGGAGAGGCTCGGACGACGGTCCGCATGTGCCCCCACAGCCCATTAGGAACAGAAGGAGAACCTCGTCCTAACGCGAGCAAAGTCGAAGGCTTCGTTCACCTTAAACGAGATGGAGGGAGAGGCTCGGATGATGGTCCGCATGTGCCCCTACAGCCCGTTAGGAATAGGAGGAGGATCTCGTCCTAATGCGAGCACCCGCATCAACCTCAGCCAGAGGAGACAAGATCTCCTCCGAGCGATCCTATCAACCTCCATCAAATAAGATCCCCCTCGAGCGACTAGGCTGACCTCGGCTGAAGAGTGCCGACTTCGACCTTGGCAAGAGATAGAATTTTTTTCAAGTGACCGAATCGACCTCGGTTAGAGAGCCTCAACTTCAGCATCAACTTTAGCCAGAGATGAAATCTCTTTCGAACTTCGACATGGACCGACACAAGGTCCGAAAGAAGACTTCGGTAGTCGCCTTGACTGCACTCCCTCCCTTTGAGTTTCGAACTCAGGAGTGGAGGGGCTAGTGTTGGGGATAAACCCCGCTCCTGCCAAAGTCAAGTTCGGTGCCCAATCTGATGCGGCCAATAGCCACGGAAGAGCTTCGACGGATGCATCTTAGCCAAACTCCTACATCCAGCCGAACTCCTCAGCGGTCGGGCCTCAACCGAAGTCCTTCAACCGACCGAATTCTCCAGTGGTCGAGCTTCGTACTCCCAGCGGCCGAACTCCTCAAGCGACCATCCCTTCAGTCGACCGAGCTCCTTCGAACAACCAGCGCCCGAACTCCTCAGCAGTCAGCAGCGGGCCGAACTACTTAGCTGCCGAACTACTTCTGATTGCCCATTTGCCGAGCTTCAGTCAGACTTCTGCAAAAGCTGAACTGTCTCCGCATCGTTACAGCCAGACGTCTGTGGGAGCCGAACTCCCCCCAAAGCTTTCTCTCTGGCCGAGCTTCTATGGAAGCCGGACTCCCAACGGACTCCTCCAGCAGCCGAGCTTCTACGGAAGCCGGACTTCCTGTGGACTTCTCCAGCAGCTGGGCTTCTACGGAGGCCGAACTCCTTGAAACTTCCATGAAGGCCGAACTTCTTATGTAGATTCCGGCAGGCGATCTCGCTACGGTTACACGACAATAACGATCGGCAATAACGATCGTTAATAACGATCGACATTTATCGGCAATAACGATCGACAATAACGATCGTTAATAACGATCGGCATTGATCAGGACAGTTACGATGCTCATTAACCAAGGCGGTTACAATAAACTTCCTCTATAAAAGGACCCTCCGAATACACTTACGTCAGGTTCTAAAAATCCTTTTCTCTTCCTCTATACTCTACCGCGCACTCCATTCCTGTTGACCAGAACTAACTTGAGCGTCGGAGGGTCTTGTCGGAGCCACCTCCCCACCGGCTCCGGACGGGACTTTGTTTTGCAGGTCCCCGGCAGCGACTTCATCGACCTCAACTCCGGCGAACTCCAGCGGTGACTAGTTTCTGCATCAATAAGAAGGTATTGAGCAAAACATCTCATTTTTACATTCATGGGTTGTGGAGTTGATCAATCACCGTATTTGAATCTAGAATTGATAAAAGTAAGGATTCCTTTATATAATCACCTGCATGTATATTTTTTGTATTATACATGATGACTTTTGGCTTTATGTTGGATATATGATTCTTTATTATATGTATCACATGTTACTATTTTGGTTGTTGGGAATATAATATCTAATTTTTTGAAATTGAATAAAAAATATAATATAAATTGTTGAATGATTTATTAATTATGTAAGAGAATTTGGATTAGTCATGATGTAGATTGTTGATCATGGTTTGAATCGTGACATCTAAGATTGCCAGTCATGGGATGAATCATGATACCTTGGTTTGTCACCATGGACTGAAGTATGGATATTTTGGTTTGCCACCATGGATCGAAGTGCAGATATTTTGATTTTATATCATGGGTCGAAGCATAAATATGCTGATTTGCCATCATGGATTGAAGTACAGATATTATGATTTGCCACTATGGGCCAAAGTATGGTTTATGATTTGTTAGTCTCAAACCAAAATGCGATCGTGGTTAGTTCAAAATTGAAAAACAACTATTGATTTGGAATACGTTAAGAAAACATAAATAATAAGTCATACGTATCTAATAGTTTTATTTATGATATATTCATAATAAAGTGAGATTTTTTTTTTTGATGAAAATATATTTGTTGAGTTATGTTGGATGCCTGACATAAAATTTTGTGACTTATGATTTTTTTTTTTATATTATTCACTCATTTTGAATTGTTATTATATTTGTATAAGTATGATGGGATTCTTACTGGACTATAAAGCTCATAATCTGAATTCTCTTTTTTCTTTAAGAGTTACAAGATACAAAGTATTGATTGGGTTTGAGCATGAAGTTTGAGTGATGGGATTATTTTATAGGTTTTGTATGATCTTTAGGACATCATCACAAGATTCATGTGATCGCATCACGTAATCGATCCAGATAACGGGTTCAGAACGTGACATAGCCCTTTTATGAATAAAGCAGAAAATTCATATTTTAATTGTCCTTTCATGAATTGGTGCTAATCATTTGATGTTGGTATCATATTAATATTAAAGATGCTATATTTTGCACCCATGACCGGCCAAAATAGTCTCTCTTCCTAGACAAGTTTAGCATAAAGCTCTCTAATTAAGTTCTTTGGATATTAGATTTTTTTTTTTTTTTGAAAAAGGAAGGATGATCCATCTGGTATTTTATTATAAAATAGATTTAGTATTTACACGTGGGCTCGTTTTTGGTCCCAACACTGCTGATGAGGACTCGTCAGCATTCAGCAAAATTGTTGGCCTAAAAGATGAGTGTAACCACTGATGCTGTATGGTTACGAAGGCAAAAGGGTTTACATTCAAAAGGACTCTTTCCTAAAGAAAGATGTCATTCGAGAATACATGATTGGTGACACAGTGTATAGAAAGAAGTATCTCAAGAGAACTGGAACCCTTGGATTTTGGAGCACCAAGAAGCTCGCTGTCTATCTGAGAGCTGATTTTTGACAACATTGACATTGCTTAGCATTTGATACTTTCACATAATTACATTCATAAAAAAAAAAAAAACTTTCACATAATTCCACTTACAAACTTGCTGCTTTTCAACATCACCATCCAACCAAGACGTTCTCGTCTCGCAAATTTCAAAAGGCCAACAAGAAAAGGAAAGGTAAAAGCATGATCTTATGTTAGTAGCTGCTCTTGGCCTTCTCCTTTCACCGCTTCCTCTGCTGCCTTCCCATTTCCAGAATCCTGCCCATCGCTCCCTTCCTCCAGCCTCTTCATCGGCTGCGAGGCCGCCTCGGCCATCGCTGTGTCATACGACGCATGGAGACCAAAGAAGAAGTAATATATCAGCAAAAACGCCGTCCAGATGCCAAACCTCATGAACGACTTCGCATCGATCGATCCCAGCAAGAATATATTGATTGCGATCGACAGTGATGGCAGCCATGGCACCATTGGCACCCCCCACAGCTTCGGCGTCCTCGCCTGCGGCACAAGCTTCCACAGGAACAACGTCGACAGGAACCATATCGGCACCGTCACCACGTACCCGATCCATCCCTTCTTGCTCAAACCCCAGTAGGTCGCCGTTGCGATCGACGATGCCAGCATGAGCACAATGCAAGCAACCAACTTATTCCGGTTGGTGTTGGAGGTCTCCCCGCTCACGTAGTAGCGGCGGACGAGAAGAGCCACGGCGACAAGCATGAAGATGAATAGGGTGGAGATTGATAAGAGCTTAGATAGGATGCCCAGGTCGGTGAATAAGGCGATGATGGCAGTTGCGCAGAGCATGACGATCGTGGCGTTGATCGGAGTGCCGGTCATGCTGTGGACTTGTGCCAGCCACGGCGGAACCATGTGGGTGCGGGCGATGTGCGTCAGGTACCGGGCCTGGCCGACGGCCGAGACGAGGAGGACGGTGGTCATGCCCTTCAGCGCCCCGAAGGCGACGATGTACTTGGCCCAGTCCATTCCCACCGCTTTGAACGCGACCGAGAAGGCCGCGTTGACGTCGATGCTCTTGTACGGCTGCATGAGGCAGAGAGTGAGGGCGAGGGTGCAGTAGGCAAGCGTCGTGATGGACATAGAGCCGACGAGGCCGATGGGGATGTCCCTGGCGGGGTTCTTGGTCTCCTCGGCCATTGTGGAGACCGCATCGAAGCCGACGTATGCGAAGAAGAGCACGGCGGAGGCTTTGAAGATGCCGCGGACACCGTAAGGGGTGAAGGGTTTGAGGTTCTTGGAGTCGGCCTTGGTGAGACCGGCGATGATGATGAAGAGGATGACGGCGACGTGGATGATGGAGGCGATGTAGTTGAAGCGGGATGTGCCCTTGGTGCTGAGGACGGCGACGATGCAGACGATGGTGATGACGGCGACGGCGATTGGGTCGAGGAGGTTGTAATCGTTGGCGAGGGCGGAGACATGGATGCGGAAGGCGTCGGGTTCGCGGTTAAGCAGGGTGGCGAAGTAGGAGGTCCAGGAGCGGGCAACAGCGGCACCACCGATTACATACTCGAGGAGGATGTTGCCTGCCGCTACGAATGCCACGAAGTCACCGAGCTCCACGCGGAGGTAGGCAAAAGAACCACCTTCGGAGATAGAGTTGACGTCATTCAGGCATATTATCGAACGGAAGCAACAAAGGAAATGAAAGATGGTTATTAGAATAAATGAAAGCAAAGATCCAAAGCATAATTATATCCTAGACCTTGATTCCTTGGTAATTACTCCGAAACACACGAAGGATGCTAGGTCACTAGCGGAAATTCTTAAGTATACTTTTTTCATTGGTAAAAACGGAACTGTCAA
>QRFJ01004738.1:45000-55000 GCA_006176705.1 Cocos nucifera | reverse complement strand
AAGCTCTCTAGTTGAGGTTGACATGGTTGCTTTCTCTAGCCGAGGTCGAAGTGTGCGCTCTTTACAGTCGAGCTTCCACTCGGGGGAGGTCTTATCTCCTGCAGCCGAGGTCGAAGTTTCGCTCGGAGGAGATCTTATCTCCTGCAGCCGAGATTGTCCACGATCGCTTGGAGAGATCTTATCTCTAGTCGAGGTTGTTGCTCGCGTTAGGATGAGGTTCTCCTCCTATTCCTAACCTCGACTTTGCTCGCGTTAGGATGAGGTTCTCCTCCTGTTCCTAACCGAGGTTGTCAACGGTCGCTCGGAGAGATCTTATCTCTAGCCGAAGTTGTCGCTCACTTAGGATGAGGTTCTCCTCCTGTTCCTAACGAGGTTGTCCAATCGCGTTGCCGCGTGATTGTTTCGAAGAGATCTTATCTCTAGCTGAGGTTGATTCTCGGAGAGAGATTATCTCTGGCCAATTTTTTGGGAGAGATCATCTCTAGCCGAGTGGTCGCTCGGAGAGAATCTTATCTCTAGTCGAGGTGGTCGCTCGGAAGGAGATCTTATCTCTGTGCGCTTCTCGGGAGAGATCTATCTCCTAGCCGAGGTAGTCGCTCGGAGAGAATCTTATCTCTAGCCGAAGTTGGTTGCTCGCATTAGGATGAGGTTCTCCTCCTGTTCCTAACCGAGATTGGTCAATGGCCACTCGAAAGAGATCTTATTCTCTAGCCGAGGTTGTCGCTCACATTAGGATGAGGTTCTCCTCCTATTCCTAACCGAGGTTGTCAAATGGTGCTGCCAGAGAGAGATCTTATCTCTAGCGCGAGTTTGATTCTCTCGTGAGAGATTCTTATCTCTGGTCGACTTCTTGGAGAGATCTTATCTCTAGCGAGATGGTCGCTCGGAGGAGAGATCTTATCTCTAGCCGAGGTTGATGCTTGCATTAGGACGAGGTTCTCTCCTGTTCTTAATCGAGGTTGTCAACGATCGCTCGGGAGAGACTTATCTCTAGCCGAGGTTGTCGACTCGTGTTAGGATGAGGTTCTCCTCCTGTTCCTAATCGAGGTTGTCAACGGTCGCTCGAAAGAGAATCTTTATCTCTGTCGAGTTGATCTCGCTTTGTTTGGAGAGATCTTATCTCTGGCCGAGTAGGCTTTTCAAGGAGGATCTATCTCTGTAGCCGAGTGGTCTCTCGGAGAGATCTTATCTCTGCCGAACTTCTCGGGAGAGAATCTTAAGGTCTCTAACTGGAGGTGGGTCACTCGAAGAAGATCTTATCTCTAGCCAAGGTGGTCCATCGGAGTGAATCTATCTCTGGCCAAACTTCTGGTGAATAGATCTTATCTCTAGCGAGGTGGTCGCTCGGATTTGTAAAGAGATCTTATCTCTAGCCGAGGTTGATGCTCGCGTTAGGTTGTAGCGATGTTGATATCTCCTACCTGTTCCTAACCCGAGTTGTCAACGTCGCTTCGAGAGAGTATCTATCTCTAAGCTGAGGTTGTCGCTCTGCTTTTTTTATGGCTATGAGGTTCTCTTCCTGTTCATAATCGAGATTTGTCTACGGTCAGCTCGGAAAGAGATCTTATCTCTAGGGCCGAGGGTTGTCGCTCGCGTTAGGACGAGGTTCCTCCTTCTGTTCCTAACCGAAGCATGTCAATGGTCCCCGCTCCAGGGAGAGATCTTTATCTCTAGTCCGAGGTTGATATCCTATGGGAGAGATCTTAATCTCTGCCGAGCTTCTCGGGAGAGATTTTATCTCTAGCCCGAAGTGGCGCATCAAGACTGCTATAAGAGAATCTTATCTCTACCGAGGTTGATGGTCTTTGACCTGCTCGTGTTAGGATGAGGTCTCCTTCTATTCCTAACACGGCGACTATTATGCTTCTTTCCTGTCATTACATAGTTTTCGCACCAGAAAAATAATATTATTGAAAGGGAAGAACTTTATTGAAAGGAAGTTACTGGCAATGTATTCCCGAATTTTTTGTGATTCAGGGTCGTGGTAGCGTTGTTCCTCCATGCTTCTTCATGCGGACGATCTTTTCTATCTCATGCTAGCTTCCTCACTTTGAAGTATGCTTCTCTTGGCTTCGATGCTGGGTCTTGGGGTAACGTTGACGACGTCGTGAGACGGCCGACCTTATCGTTTCTTGTTATGGCAGCGCCCTTCGCCGATCTTCAAACTGGCGTCGAATGAATTTACCCAACCGCCCCTTTCTAACGAGCTCCTCGATTTCGTCTCGGAGCTGGATGCACTCCTCAGTGTCATGGTCGTGGTCGCGATGGTAGAGGCAGTACTTGCTTCGATCACGCTTGTTTGGGGGAGACCGTAACCCTTCTGATCTTGGCAGTTGTTCTTAACTTCGGTGAAGATCTAAGTTCGAGGAGCGTTGAGGGGGGCATAGTCGCGAAATCTTTTGGAAGGAGGGCTTCTTCGCGCTTCTCTATAAGCTCGAGGAGTTCCGACCCGCCTGCTACCGAAGGAAGTCTGTGAGCACGGTCGAACTTCATTCGGCTCCCTATTGCCTGCCAGTCGCTCCCTTAAGGCTTCTTCGTCCTTCAACTTGAAGGCTTCTTCCGCACGGGCATATCTCTCGGCCCGAGCCAGCAGATCGGCAAAGTCCCTGGGGTACCTTTTCTCCAGAGAGAATAGCAAGTTATTTTTCTGAAGGCCGCCCTTGAGTACGGCCATCGCGACAGACTGGTCCAAGTCCCGAACTTCCAATGCCGCGGAGTTAAACCAGGTAATGTAAGCCCGAATGGATTCCCCTTGCTTCTGCTTGACGTTCATCAGAGAATCTGAACCTCGGCTCGATCGTCGGTTGCTGATGAAGTGGGCTACGAACTGACTGCTCATCTGGTCAAAAAAGAAGATCATACTTGGCTTCAATGCTGAGTACCAGTTCTTCGCTACCCCCTTTAAGGTAGATGGAAAGGCTCGGCACAGCTTGGCATCTGAAACACCGTGAAGCAGCATCATGGTCTGGAAGGCCTCCAGATGATCAATCGGATCAGAGGCCCCATCGTAACTTTCAAGTTGACGGAGCTTGAAGTTCGGTGGGATGGGCTCTTGCATTATTTGGAGGGAGAAAGGGGGATCAGCACGGACGTCGGCATGATGAGCCGGGGCGACGTGGCCGAGCTCTTCAATCCGTCAGTCCATCTCCTACAGTCTGTGATCGAGGGCGTCGTCTTGGTTGCAGATCTTGGGGGGCTTCCGGCTATAAATAGGGAAGGTCTTTTCGAGAAGAGAACCATGATCTGAACATGGATCCTTAGCTTTCTGCGTCCCCTTCTCAGGAGTGACAGGTACGTTGGCCTTGGTACTCTTCCTTGGGGCCGATTTTCAATATTCCGATGGTGTGTTTTCTAGTGGAGTTGCCACCGGAGGCTGCTGCATAGCCTGCAATGCCTCCGTGAGGCCACGGACCTATCGGACAAGCAGGTCGAACTGCTTCACATCCATCGTGGGTGTGGGTGGAACCTGAGCCGCCGGGGCTGAAGACGGATCCAGATGGGATCGAGCCGCGGAGGCCACCGAGTGTCGTGTCGAAGCTCTCATGGATGGCATTTTCTCTTTGGGAGAGAAAGAGGAGATCTCCGGAGAGGGAAGAGAAAAGTCATCGCTGAGCACTCCTTTAAGAATAAAGAGACCTCGGAGGTTCGTGCCCTTCCTCTAGCGCCAATCTGTTGACGCAGAAATTGATCATTGCCGAAGTCCATTGGAGTGGAGGTCGATGAGGTCGTCGCCGGGGACCTGCAAAATAAAGTTCCATCTGGAGTCGGTGGGGGGGGGTGGCTCCGGCAGGACCCTCCGACGATCAAGTCAGCTTTGGCCAATAGGAATGGAGTGCTCGGAATGAGTTCCGGAGCTTAGAGAAGAAGAGGAGAGCTTGGAGATCTGAGAGCTTAGAGTTAGCATATCTGGAGGGTCCTTTATAGGCGGAGCTTAATTGATGGTGACGGCCATACCGCCGCATGGAGTTCGGCATGGAGAGGAAGGCATTGTCAGGTGGATGGTGACAGCCATACTGGTAGGTCGTGGGCTGCATGGGGCTGGTTATGGAGAGAGTGGTGTCACAAGTAGTGGCGGCCATATCGTCCGATCACGTTGTTCGTCCAGAGGAGTTCGGATTTGTAGGAGAGTTCGGCTGAAGGAAAAGCTCGGGAGGAGTTCGGCTGAAGGAAAAGCTCGAGAGGAGTTCGGCTGTAGAGAAGTTCGGAGGAGCTCGGTCGGTTGAAGGGATGGCCGCTTGGGGAGTTTGGCCGAGGGACGACCCTGAGGAGTTCGGGCGCTGGGATTCCATTAAAGCCCGACCGCTTGGAGTCCAAGGAGCTTGGCCGCTAAGCAGTTCGGTCGCTGAATGGATTAGAAGAAGCTCGACTGCTGGGGGTCGACTGAAGTCCATCTGCTGAAGCTCTTCTGCGGCTACTGGTTGCATTAGGCTGAGCATCGAGCTAGACTTCGGCAAGAGCGGGATTTATCCCCAACATATATATATATATATATATATATATATGTATGTATGTATGTATGTATGTATGTATGTATGTATATGTATATATATGTATATTATATGCATATAAATATATATATATATATATATATATATAATATATATATATATATATATACATATATACATATGTATATGTATATATATGTATATGTATATATATATATATGTATATTATATGTTATTATATGTATATACATATGTATATAATACATATACATATATATACATATACATATGTATATATATGTATATAATATATATTATATATATATATATATATGCATATTGTTGGTGATAAATCTCGCTTCCGCTGAAGTCTAGTTTGATGCTTAGCTTAATGCATCGGTAAATGAAGACTCAATCAGAATCTTCTCAGGTCGACCCCAGCGATCCCTCTAGCGGCAAACTATTCAGTAGTCAACTCCTTAGCAGCTACTCAGCAGTCGAGCCATCTAGACTTCTCCTTCAGTCGGATTCCTACAGGAGCCGAACCCCTTTCGGACCTCTCCTTCAGTCGGATTCCTCCAGGAGCCGAACTCCTTTTGGACTTCTCCTTTAGTCGGATTCCTTCAGAAGTCGAACTCCTTTCGGACCTCGCCTTTAGTCGAAATTCTATAGAAGCCAAACTCCTTCCGAATCTATCCTTCAGTCAGATTCCTCCAGGAGCCAAACTTCTTTCGAACCTCTCCTTCAGTCGGATTCCTATAGGAGTCGAACTCCTTCCAAAATTCTTCTTTAGTTAGATTCCTTCAGGAGCCGAACTCCTTTCAGACTTCTTCTTCAGTCGGATTCCTACAGGAGCCAAACTTCTTTTGGACTTCTTCTTCGATCGAATTTCTCTAGAAGCCAAAATCCTTTCGGACTTCTCCTTCGGTCGAATTCCTCCAGGAGCCGAACTTCTTCTGGACTTTTCCATCAGTCGAACTCCATCCGAATTCTTCTAGCAGATTATTTTTAGATTTTAAGTAGTATTCCTCCCGGATGATCCCTTCTAGTCGTATTTTCTTTAGGAGTTCAAGTAGTATTCCTCCCGGATCAAACTCCTTCGTATTTTCTTTAAGAGTTCAAACTCCTTTGAAATTGATATATGTCGAAGTTCTTCACCAACCAATGCCAGCTTCTCCCAAACTTTGACTATTAAATCTCAACGAATAAGTGACCTCACTATCGGATGGTTACGACTGTCATTTGTCGGTCTGCTATAGGTGATCTCACTATCGAATGATTACGACTGTCATGTGGCTCCCGAAGTTCTGGCTCCAATATCGTGGCCCCAAGTGGTCCATGATCGAATAGTTATGATTATCACTATTAATCTGCTCCAGACTCCATCTATAAAAGGGATCCTCCAGATACATTTTCTCTAAGCTCTCTTCTTCTTTCTAAAATTTTGTTGAATTCTTATCTGAGCACTCCATTTCTATTGGCCAGAAGAGCTGACTTGATCGTCGGAGGGTCCTGCCGGAGCCGTCACCACCAACTCCAGATGAAACTTTATTTTGTAGGTCACCGATGGCGACCTCTTCTTTTCTAACTCCAGCTCGATCCGACATCAACCAGATTCTGCACCAATAAGATTGGCACTAGAAGGAGAGCACCTTTATTTCTGAAGTTTTCTTATTCTTAAAAGAGTGCTCAGCAGCGATATCTCTTCTTCTTCTTTGGAGTTCTTTTCAGAAAAAATGCCTTCCAGGAAAGCTTCAACCCGAAAGATTCAATGAACCTCGATGATCAATGAATCTCTATCAGCTAGAATTTATCAGCTCCCGATTTATCAGCTCTGGTAACTTCAGCTCTGGTAACTACAATCGCCACCTACAGCCATAGTGGATGCGGGGCAGTTCAACCTGCTGGTCCAGTAGGTTTACGATCACACAGAGATGGTGCAAGCCATACATCATCAGGCTTCAGCACCAATTCGATTGTAGCAAGCTTCTCCAGAGCCTCATGATCCGATCAGAGAATGGTCGACTTGGGCTAGCTGGTCGATGATCTTCGAAAAGGAAAGCAGAGGGTGAAGAGCCCTTGCTCGGACCATGGCTCGATCCAGGGGGAGCTTTAATGGGAGCTTTACCTCCATCCCATCAGAAAACTCTAGAGATCAACGATCATAAAGATCTCTTGAATCAAAAGCTCCAGAAAATGAGCTGATGAATCGAAGAGCTCCGTCATACTCAGAAAACCTCCTCACACGATAATAATATCCAGAAAATTGTACTGACCCTCCTTTCACACGATAATAATATTTGTACTTCCTTTTTCTTAGAGGATTATGCAAGAGCCCATCCCGCGGAGCTTCAAGCTTCTCCAATTTGAAAGCTACGATGGAACTTCTAATCCAATCGATCACTTAAAGGTCTTCCAAACCATGATGCTACTCCATGGTACACCAGACACCATCTTATGTCGAGCTTTTTCATCTACCTTAAAGGAAGTAGCAAGAAACTGATACTCGATGTTGAAGTCGGGTACGATCTTCTTCTTTAACCAAATGAGCCATCAGTTTGCGGCTTATTTCGTCAGCAGCCGACGTCCGCACCGAGGTTCGAATTTTCTAATGAATATTAAGCAGAAGGAAGGAGAATCTATTTGAACTTATGTCACCCAATTTAATGCTACTGCATTGGAGGTTTGAAATCTAGACCAGTCTGTTGCAATGGCCGCACTCAAGGATGACCTTCAGAAGAATGATTTGTTATTCTTCCTAGAAAAGTATCCTAGGGACTTTATCGATCTGCTAGATCAGACTGAAGGATATATTCGAGTGAAAAAAATCTTCAAATTGAAGGATGAGGAAGCTGTAGGAGAGCGACAGACGGACAAGTCTAATAAACCCACAACTGATGGAGGGCCAAATGAAGTTTGATCGCACTCACGGACTCCCCCTAAGTGCAAGCGAGCCCGAGCTTCTCCTCGAGATCAACGTTAAAGAAGCTCCAATAGAAGGACATGAAGAAGTTCTCCTCCCAGAAGGTTTTACAACTACACCCCCCTCAATGCTCCAAAAATACAAGTATTGATGGAGATCAAGGAGCAACTGTCGAGGCCTAAAAGGATGCGCACTCATCCTGACAAGTACAATCCTAGCAAATACTGTCTCTACCATCATGACCATGCCACGATACTGAAGAATGCATTCAGCTCCAAAATAAGATCGAGGAGCTCATCAGGAGAGGTCGGTTGGGTCGATTTCTTAGATGCCGACCTAAAAAATAAGAGAAGATCGACCGAAGGCACTGCCGCAATCAGAACCACCAAGGAGAAAGGAACAACAAGAAGATCGGCCGCCTCTAGGCATCATCAATATATTCTGGGGGGTAGATTTGCGAGCACCATCTCTCTCCTCAGAGCAGAGGAAATTCTCGAATTAGAAGCCCATATGAAAGAGGAGGTGTCCGCCCGAAACTTATCGTCTGAAGGAACTTAAAGGAAGAACATTCCCATGATCTTGGAATTTGGAAAATCTGAGGATGTACTATCAGTAATTTTTCTTCAATAAAATTTCTTCATTTTAATATTATTATTTTTTGGTGCAAAAACTATGTGATGATAGGAAAGAAGCAATCAATAGTGGCCATGTTAGGAACAGAAGAAGAACCTTATCCTAATATGAGCAAGTCAAAGTCCTTCAACCTCGGTTGGAGATAAGATCTCCTTCAACCTCGATTGGAGATAAGATCTCTTCCGAGCTTCAACATCAACTTCAACCTCGGATGGAGATAAGATCTCCACCGAGCTTCAACGTCAACAGGAGATAAGATTTTCTTCAACGTTAATCGAAAACAAGATCTCTTCCAAGCTTCAACTTTAACTTTAACCTCGGTTGGAGATAAGATTTTCCCCGAGCTTCATCCTCGGCTGGAGATAAGATCTCCCTCGAGCTCCAACCCTTCAACAGGAGATAAGATTTTTCCCGAGCTTCTACGTCAACAGAAGATAAGATCTCCTTCAACCTTGACTGGAGATAAGATCTTTTCTGAGCTTCTACGTCAACAAGAGATAAGATCTTCTTCAATCTTGGCTGGAGATAAGATCTCTTTCGAGCTTCAACGTCAATAACAGATAAGATCTCTTTCAACCTCAACTGAAGATAGATCTCCCCCGAGCTTTCAACATCTACGTCAATAGAAGATAAGATCTCCTTCAACCTCGACTAGAGATAAGATCTTTTTCGAGCTTCAATATCAACAGGAGATAAGATCTCCTTCAACCTCGATAGGAGACAAGATCTTCCTCGAGCTTCAACGTCTACATCAATAGAAGATAAGATCTTCTTCAACCTCGGCTGGAGATAAGATCTCCTTCGAGCTTCAACGTTTACAGAAGATAAGATCTCCTTCAATCTTGGCTGAAGATAAGATCTCCTCCGAGCTTCAACTTCAACTTCAACCTTGGCTGGAGATAAGATCTCCTCCGAGCTTAACCTGGCTGGAGATAAGATCTTTCCTGAGCTCCAATCCTTCAATAGAAGATAAGATCTCCTTCAACCTCGACTAAGATAAGATCTCTCCCGAGCTTCAATGTCTACGTCAATAGGAGATAAGATCTCCTTCAATCTCGATTGAAGATAAAGATCTTCCCCGAGCTTCAATGTCTACGTCAATGGGAGATAAAGACTCCTTCAACCTCAGTTAGAGATAAGATCTCCCCCGAGCTTCAACGTTACATTAACAGGAGATAAGATCTTCTTCAACCTCGGTTGAAGATAAGATCTTCTTTCAACCTCAGTTGGAGATAAGATCTTTTCGAGCTTCTACAATCAATAGAAGATAAGATCTTCTTCAATCTCAGCTGAAGATAAGATCTCTCCTAAGCTTCAACGTCTACGTCAACAAGAGATAAGATCTCCTTCAATCTCGACTGGAGATAAGATCTTCCCCAAGCTTCAACGTCAATAGGAGATAAGATCTCCATTCAACCTCGACTGGAGATAAGATCTTCTCCAAGCTTCAACTTCAACTTCAACCTCGGTTGGAGATAAGATCTTTTTCGAGCTTCTACATCAATAGAAGATAAGATCTTCTTCAATCTCAGCTGAAGATAAGATCTCTCCTAAGCTTCAACGTCTACGTCAACAAGAGATAAGATCTCCTTCAATCTCGACTGGAGATAAGATCTTCCCCAAGCTTCAACGTCAATAGAAAATAAGATCTCCATCAACCTCGACTGGAGATAAGATCTTCTCCAAGCTTCAACTTCAACTTCAACCTCGGTTGGAGATAAGATCTCTTCCGAGCTTCAACCTCGACTGAAGATAAGATTTTTCCTGAGCTCCAACCCTTCAATCTCTCCCGAGCTTCAGCTTCAACCTCGACTGAAGATAAGATCTCCCCCGAGCTTCAACCTGAATGGGTGCAGAGTCCGAAAAAGAACTTCGACAGTTATCTTTTTTGTACTCCCTTTCTTCGAATTTCAAACTCGAAAGTGGGGAGACTATTGTTGGGGATAAATTCTACTTCCATTGAAGTCCAGTTTGATGCTTAGTCTAATGCAACCGA
>QRFJ01004738.1:20000-40000 GCA_006176705.1 Cocos nucifera | reverse complement strand
TTCTTTGCTCTCTATTTTTTGGATGAAGCCATGGACACTACTCCTATGTTTGGTTGGGGTCATGAGAGGAAGGATGGATGTGATTGAAAGAATAGATAGCCTCCATCCATCATTTGATTTAAAAAGTGACAGAGAGGATGGATGAAAAAAAAATATTTTCCATCTATCCCGGCCCATCAATTTACATTCTTCCAAATTGGAAGGATGAAGGAAGGATGGATGAAGCATTGATGGATGGATTTTTGTATAGATAAAATTATTCCACATTAATTTTTTTGATAAAACTATAATATTTCTTCACTTTTTCATTCATATTATTTTTATATATTTTTATATATACTATTAAATTTTATTACTAATTATTTTAATTTGATATATAATTTGGATAATTATAATTAAATAACTAGAATTATCTTCAATTTTTTTATTTTACTTACTATTTTTAATTAATTATTTATATAATATTAATTAATTATTAAAATAAATTATAAATTAAATAGTTATTTATATTATTAATAAAATTAATTACTAAATTAAATTATAAATTAACTAATTATTTATATAATTAACTTATTAATAATTTAATTATAAAATTATTTATTAAATTAAACTAAATTAAAATTAAATATTTATATAATTACAAAATATAATGATTATAAGTTTATATATTGTTTACTTATTTAGTATAAATTAGTGTTATAAATTAATAATAGTAATAATTTTTTCAAAGGATAGTTTGATAAAAATATTATATAAATATCATTTATCCTTCTTTTTATTCTTTCTATACCAAACAGAGGAAGAAATTATTTTTATCCATCATTCCATATTTCACCAAACATATGAAAGGATGGATGGAAGATCCATCCATCCTTTCTCTCATCTATTCTTCTTTATCCATTAATCCATCTTTTCTTCAATTCATTCTTCGTATCAAATAAAGCATACAAGAAAAATATTGTTTAAGAATGAAAATTTTGCAATGAATAGAATTTATTTTTAATTAGTTGTTAATTAGCAATAATTTACAATGAAATACTCAATTTCATTGCTAATCTCAAAAAAATAAATTTATAATAGATTTACAATATATTAGAAATAAAAAATTTACAACGTAATAACAGCGGACCTGAAAACTATTGCTAAATTTCATAGGACGTTCCCGCATATTATTAGTGTTGGTGCAGAATCTGATTGACGTCGGATCGAACTGGAGTCGAGAAAGATGAGGTCGCCCTTGGTGACTTACAAAATAAAGTTTCATTCGAAGTCTGTGGTGGTGGCTCCGGTAGGATCCTCCGATGATCAAGTCAGCTCTTCTAGCCAATAGGAATAGAGTGCTCAGAAAATAGTTCAGCAGAGTTTTGAAAAGGAGAAGAGAACTTAGAGAAAACGTATCTGGAGGATTCCTTTTTATAGATGGAGCTTGATTGATAGTGACGGCCATACCGTCCGGTAGTGGACCGCTCGGGACCGCATGAGATTCGATATGGAAAGAAAGATGTCATCAGACTGATAGTGATAGCCATAATCGTTCGGTAGTGGGCCGCTCGGAGCCGCATAAGATTTACTATGGAGAGAGGGGTGTCGTCAGACAAATAGTGATCGTTCGTCGAGATTTAATAACCATAGTTCGAAGGAAGCAGGTATTGGTTGGTGAAGAATTTTGACATATATCAATGTCAGAGGAGTTCAGACTCCTGAAGAAAATACGTCTGGAGGAGATCATCTAGGAGAAATACTACTTGAATTCTGGAAGTAGTCCACTGGAGGAATCCAGATGAAGTTTGGCTGAAGGAGAAGTTCGGAAGGAGTTCAGCTCCTATAGGCATTCGACTGAAGGAGAGGTTCAGAAGGAGTTTGGCTGTTGGAAAAATTTGACTGAAGGAGAAGTTTGGGAGGAGTTCGACTGCTGAAAAATTTTCGATCGAAGCTCTTCTATGCTTATCGGTGTAGGAAATTCGACTGAAGGAGAGGTCCAGAAGGAGTTCGGCTCCTATAGAAATTTGATTGAAGGAGAGGTCCGGAAGGAGTTTGGCTCCTGTAGGAATCTGACTGAAGGAGAAGTCTGAAGAAGTTTGGCTCCTGGAGGAATCTGACTAAAGAAAAAGTCTGAAAGGAGTTCAGCTCCTATAGAAATCCGACTGAAGAGTCGGCTCCGAAATCGATGAAGAGGGTCCAAAGAAGTTCAGCTCTAAATGAAGTTTGGCTCCTATCAAAATTCGACTAAAGGAGAGATTCGGTAGGAGTTCGGCTCCTGGAGAAACTTGATTGAAGAAGAGGTCCGAAAGAAGTTCGGCTCCTTAAGGAGTCCGACTGAAGGAGAAGTTCTATAGAAATTTGACTGAAGGAGAAATCCGAAAAAAGTTCGACTACTGTAGGAGTTCGACTGGGGCTCGACCGCTAAGAAGTTTGGCCAGTTGAAGAAGTTTGGCTAAGGTTTGGCCGCTGGAGGAGTTCGACTAGGGTCCGACCGTTGGAGGAGAATTTTCAATCGAAGCTCTTTCGTGATTACCAGTTGCATTAGGCTAAGCATCAGGCTGGACTTCAACAAGAGCAGAATTTATACCCAACAATAGTCCCTTCCATTCCTAAGTTTAAAATTCGAAGAAAGAGAGTACAAAAAAGATGACCGTCGAAGTCCTCTTCCGGGCTATGCACTAGTTCAGGTTGAAGCTTGGGGGAGATCTTATCTCCAGCTGAGGTTGAAGAAGATTTTATCTTCTATTGACATAAAAGTTAGGAAAAATCTTATCTCCAGTCGAGGTTAAAGGAGATCTTATCTCTTGTTGATGTAGATGTTGAAGCTCAGAAGAGATCTTATCTCCAACCGAGGTTGAAGGAGATCTTGTCTCTTATTGATGTAAAAGCTCGAGAGAGATCTTATTTCTAATCGAGGTTGAAGAAGATCTTATCTCCTATTAACGTAGACGTTGAAGCTCGAGGGAGATCTTATCTCCAGCCGAGGTTGAAGGAGATCTTATATCTTCTGTTGATGTAGAAGCTCGGGGGAGATCTTATCTCTAGTTAAGGTTAAAGGAGATCTTATCTCTTATTTACGTAGAAGCTCGGAGAAGATTTTATCTCCAACCGAGATTGAAGGAGATCTTATCTCCTATTGACGTAGACGTTGAAGTTTGGGGGAGATCTTATCTTCAGCCAAGGTTGAAGAAGATCTTATCTTCTATTGACGTAGAAGCTCGGCGAAGATCTTATCTTTAGTCGAGGTTGAAGGAGATCTTATCTCCTATTGACGTAGATGTTGAAGCTCGGAAGAGATCTTATCTCCAGCCGAGGTTGAAGGAGATCTTATCTCCTATTGATGTAGAAGCTCGAGAGAGATCTTATTTTCAGTCGAGGTTGAAGATGATCTTATCTTCTATTGACGTAGACATTGAAGCTCGGGGGAGATCTTATCTCCAATGGAGGTTGAAGGAGATCTTATCTCCTATTGACGTAGAAACTCAGGGGAGATCTTATCTTCAACCGAGGTTGAAGGAGATCTTATCTCCTATTGATGTAGACGTTGAAGCTCGAAGGAGATCTTATCTCCAGTCGAGGTTAAAGAAGATCTTATCTCCTGTTAACGTAGAAGCTCGGAAGAGATCTTATTTCTAGTCGAGGTTGAAGGAGATCTTATCTCTGTTGATGTAGAAGCTTGGGGAAAATCTTATCTCCAGTCGAGGTTAAAGGAGATCTTATCTCCTATTGACGTAGACGTTGAAGCTTGGGGGAGATCTTATCTCCAACCGAGGTTGAAGAAGATCTTATCTCCTATTGACGTAGAAGCTCGGGGAAGATCTTATCTCCAGTCGGGGTTGAAGGAGATCTTATCTCCTATTGACATAGAAGCTCGGGGGAGATCTTATCTCCAGCCAAGGTTAAAGAAGATCTTATCTCCTGTTGATGTAGATGTTGAAGCTCAGAGGAGATCTTATCTCCAACCGAGGTTGAAGGAGATCTTATCTCCTATTGATGTAGAAGCTCGAAAAAGATCTTATCTCCGATCGAGGTTAAAGGAGATCTTATCTCCTATTGACGTAGACGTAGAAGCTTGGAGGAGATCTTATCTTCAGTCGAGGTTGAAGGACTTCGACTTGCTCATGTTAGGATGAGGTTCTCCTCCTGTTTCTAACATGACCATTATTGATTGCTTCTTTTCTGTCATCATATAGTTTTTATACTAAGAAACAATAATATTAAAATGGAGGAGTTTTATTGAAGATAAATTACTGGTAGTACATCCTCAGATTTTTTGAATTCCGAGGTCATGGGAGAGTTCTTCCTCTGAGCTTCTTCAGACGATAAGTTTCAGACCGGATGACCTCCTCTATTTCATATGGGCCTTCCCAATTTGGGGCAAACTTTCCCTGACTCTGAGGCTGGAAGATGGCGGCTCACCGAAGAACTAAACCCTCCCCCAAGATAGCATTGATGATGCCGAGAGGCGGTCGATCTTCTTATGGTTCCTCCCTCATTGGTGGTTCTAGCTGCGGTAGCGCCCTTGGCTAATCTTCTCTTACTTCAGGTCGGCGTCTGTAGAGTATTGAGGGGGGTGTAGTTACGAAACCTTCTGAGGGGGACTTCTTGGTGCCCTTCCATCAGGGCTTCTTTGATGATGAGCTCGGAAAGGAGTTTGGACTCGCTCACGCTCGGAGAGGAGTTTAGGCTCGCTCACGCTCGAAAAGGAGTTCGGGCTCGCTCGCGCTCGGAAAGGAGTCCGGGAGCACGGTCAAACTTCATTCGGCCTTCTACCAGCAATGCCGAAGAACTTCATTTGGCCTTCCCTGATATTCATCAAAAAATTCGAACCTCGGTGCGGACGTCGGCTACTGATGAAGTAAGCCACAAACTGATGGCTCATCAGATCAAAAGAGAAGATCGTACCCAGCTTCAATGCCGAGTATCAGTTTCTTGCTTCTTCCTTCAAGGTAGATGAAAAAGCTCAGCATAAGATGGCGTCTGGTGCACCTTGGAGCCGCATTATAGTCCGAAAGGCCTTCAGGTGATCGATCGAATCAGAGATTCCATCATAGCTTTCAAATCGAAGGAAGCTCGAAGTTCGGTAGAATGGACTCTTGCATAATTTAGAGAGAGAAAAGGAGATCGGTGCGGACGTCATCATGGTGAGCCGGGATGACATGGCTGAGCTCCTCAATCCGCCGATCCATCCTCTATAGTTTTTTATCGAGGACATCATCTCAATCACAAACCATGGAAGGCTTTCGACTGTAGATGGAAAAGGTTTCTTCCAGAGAAGAATCATGATTTGAACAAGGATCATCTGCTTTCTGTTTTTCCTTTCCAAGGGCGATGAGTATGCTAGCCCAAGTTTTTTTTTTTGGGATCGGTTTCTGACATCCCGATGGTGGGTTTTTTGATGGAATCACTATCGAAGGCTGCCGCATGGTCTACACCATCTCGGTGAGGCCTTGAATTTGCTGCATCAGTAAGTTGAACTACTTTAGATCTACCATGACCGTCGGTGGAGGAGGAGGTTGAAGTACCGACACTGAAGCCAGAACGGATGAATCTGACTTGGATCTGATGGTAGAAGCGGTAGATCTCCTGATAGTCTTCTTCTTTGGAGGCATTTCTTGAGATTAAAGGAGAGAATGGAGATTGACCTTGGAGAAGAAGCTCTATAGGGTCGATTGAGCACTCCTTTAAGAACAAGAGTATCTTAGAAATAGAGGCCCTTCCTATAGCACTAATCTTATTGGTGCAGAATCTGGTTGATGTCAGATCGAGCTGGAGTCAAGGAAGATGAGGTCACCATCGATGACCTACAAAATAAAATTCCATTCAGAGTCGGTGGTGGTAGCTCCGACAGAATCCTCTGATGATCAAGTCAGCTCTTCTAACCAACAAAAATGGAGTGCTCAGAAAATAGTTCAGCAGAGTTTCAAAAAGAAGAAGAGAGCTTAGAGAAAATATATCTAGAGGGTCTCTTTTTATAGATGGAGCTTGATTGAATAGTGACGGTGATAACCATTCGGTCAGTGGGCCACTTAGGGGCTGCATGTAGAATTCGGTATGAAGGAGAGAAGGTATCGCAATCAGAACTGATAGTGATAGCCATAACCGTCTGATAGTGGATTGCTCGAAACCTCATAAAATTTGCTACAGAGAGAGGGGTGTCGTCAGACTAATAGCGATCGTTCGTCGAGATTTAATAACCGTAGTTCGGAGGAAGCAGACATTGGTTGGTGAAGAATTTTGATATATATCAATTTCAAAGGAGTTTGGACTCCTAAAGAAAATACGTCTAGAGGGGATCATCTGGGAGGAATACTACTTAAAATCTTGAAATAATCTGCTAGAAGAATTCGGATGGAGTTCCGCTGGAGAAAGTCCAGATGAAGTTCGGCTCCTGGAGGAATTCGACCGAAGAAGAAGTCCGAAAAGGAGTTTTGACTCCTATAGAAATTCTGATCTGAATGAGAAGTTCGAAAAGGAGTTTGGCTCCTGTAGAAATCTGACTGAAGAAGAGATTCAGTAGGAGTTCAGCTCCTGGAGGAACTTGATTGAGGGAGAGGTTCGAAAGGAGTTTGGCTCCTGGAGGAGTCCGACTGAAGGAGAAGTTCGAAAGAAGTTCGGCTTCTATAAAAATTTGACTGAAGGAGAAGTCCGAAAAAAGTTTGACTCCTGTAAAAATTTAACTAAATGAGAGATGCGGTAGGAGTTTGGCTCCTGGAGGAACTTGACTAAGGGAGAGGTCCAGAAGGAGTTTGGTTCCTGGAGGAGTCCGACTGAAGGAGAAGTTCGAAAGGAGTTCGGCTCCTATAGAAATTCGACTGAAGGAGAGATCCGATAGGAGTTTGGCTCCTGTAGAAATTCGACTGAAGGTGCGGTCTGAAAAAAATTTGGCTTCTGTAGAAATTCAACTGAAGGAGAGATTCGATAGGAGTTTGGCTCCTATAGAAACTTAACTGAGGAAGAGGTTCAGAAGGAGTTCGACTTCTGGAGGAGTTCGACTGAAGGAGAAGTTCGAAAGAAGTTCGGCTCTTATAGAAATCTGACTGAAGGAGAAGTCTGAAAGGAGTTCGATCGCTGGAGGAGTTTGGCTAGGGCTCGACCGCTGAGTTCGGCCAGCTGAAGGAGTTTGGCTAAGGTTTGACCACTGGAGGAGTTCGGCTGGGGTCCAATCGCTGAAGAAAAATTTTTGATCGAAGCTCTTCCGTGATTACTAGTTGTATTAGACTAAGCATCAGACTGGACTTTGACGGAAGCGAGGTTTATCCTTAATAATTAGCAATGAAATTGTAATGGATTAGCAACTAAATATTATAATAGATTTACAATAGACTAAATTTTCATTGCTAATGGTTCGTTAAAAAAATTATATATTTTTTCGATAAGCTTATAATGAATTTACAATCGAAGTTGTCTCGTTGCTAATCTAAAAATAAAAAATTTACAATGAAATTGAAATGGCATTGTCTTCATTGCTAATCTAAAAATAAAAGAATTACAATAGAGTAACAATGGATCTGAATATTATTGCTAACTTAAGATATGTTCTTATTAGCAACCAATTTGTGATGAATATGATCTGTTGCTAAGTGTGATATAAATATTTTGTAACTGAATGGCAATAATATTAGTCCATTGCTAATAAAAATATAAGAGTTATAGTTTTGCAACGTAAAGATAATGGATTAATCCGACTCATTTGCATCTATTTTGATGGAGGCATGGAGGCATTTATTTTCATGACACATGACGGATGGAGATAGATATTTTTATTTTAATATATATAAATATATTAGATTCAATTTAAATATTAATTAATTATTTTATTTAAATTAATTGATTATAATATTTAAAATAAAATATAATTTTTTATTAAATTATCTTAAATTATAAAATATTTGATTAAAATATTATATTTAAAAAAAGATTGCGGATGAAGGGTCATGGCTGGAGGGGGAGGGCACTAAGGGAGTAGTGGATGAATGACTCAAATATGTATTAAAAAAATTAAAAAATAAAAAATTCAATATATTACAAGAATTATAAACTAGTTTAAAATAAAAATTAAACTATAATTTTATAATTAAATTATAATAAAATTTTAATTCATTGCTAATTAAAAAAATTAATTTTACTCTCTATAAGCCATATTTTCGCTCCCTCGCTTTTCTCTTTCTCCTTTTCCTCTCTCTCTCACCTGACCTGCCGTCTCCCTCTCTTTCCCTCTTTCTCCTCTACCTCTCTCTCTCACCTGACCCACCATCTATCACTCTTCCCCGTCACTCTCTCTCTCTCGCCCGATGGCCAACGGGTGCCTAGTATCCCCAACCCTAGTGGCGGCCCGATGGAAATCCACCCATCCTCCCCAACACCTAGCGGCGATGCCAATGTCAATGAAGATTCTCTATTTGGTTGTCTTCCAAGCTTCCCTATTCGGCCGCTCCAAGCCTTCCATCTGATCGAGACTCAAGAAGCAGAGAAAAAAATAAGGAGCCCTCTTTCAAGTTTTCCTATTCGGCTGCTCCAAGCCTGCCACCCGATCGAAGTAGAGGAAAAGTGAGAAAAGATCTATGAAGAAGAGCAAGTAAAAGCTTTGCTTTTCTTTTCATTCGCTTTTTTTGACATCTATGGGGAAGGAGAGCAGCAGAGGGAGATCGGAGGGTTCTTTAGGTTCCGTTGGGATTTTGTGACGATGTGCGTTGGTTCTGGTCAGAGAAGTAGAGCAATAGAGGGAGATCAAATGGGATTTTATATTCCGTATGCCTTCCCTTTTCAATCTCTCAAACCCTATAGATGATCAAAATCCAATCAGAAATGACCTATTTCATCCTCTTGAAATGAGCTATTCGTTATCTTTTGATGCCGAGAATCCTAAAGGAAAAAGTATTCTTGTGGATCTAAATGACCCAAACCCCTATCCTAGAGAGTTTCTGCCCTTGATTGACCTGAATCGTAATCCTGATCTTGATTTGAATAATATGGCACCTCACGGTAATACATATCAAGGGATTTAATGTCTCCACTGAGTCCTAATAGTAATAGGGAGAGAGGTTTGCATCCTCTTGATGGGAGAAATGGTAACAATGACCAGGCGGGCAACCTTTTGGGCCTCTCAACCCGTTCTGAACTGGCAGAAGCCACGATTATAGTAGAGAAAAATGATAATCCGATGGCTTTGGACTTAAACCTGTGCTTGTAGTGGGTTCCATAGTTTATCTTCATCGATCTTTTTCTTACCAGTTGTGGGTGTTCTAGTTGGTATGCTTATGAGAGTCCTTCCTACTTTCAGTTGCTTTTTCTTTCATCCTCATAGATCATCAGAATGTATTAGTATTTTTTGTTTTATGCTATGGATGTACTCTCTATATATATTGCTCTATAATGTATAGTTGCTGTAACTTTTTTTAGATGATTAGTATTTTTTCTTATGATCTTGAAAGTTTATGACGGGCTATTGGTTGTAAATTTAAAATTTATAGGAAAAGAAGGGTTTCTCTCTTTTTTTTAAAAAAAAATCAAGAAAATAAGGGTCTCTTTATTCTTAATTTGAAAAGAGGATGATGAGAGATTGTGATAGAGACTGCGGACAAAGGTTGTGTTTGTTTATATTTGTGTATTTGGTAACAGATTCAGTGTCTTGGCCTAGTTCCAATTTTGAATAATCTCAGTTATCTTAAAACTACGAAAAAAGGGCTAAAAAATAAAATATTATTTTAAATGCAACCATAAAATGGTTTAACGGGATTAGAGTTAATAGTTCTAGAGCACATGCGCCACTTCTAATTCATTGATGGATTTATCATTTAGGACTTCCATGGAGTGAGAAGTGGAATGGTTTCTTAGGAACCAGACATCTCAAAGAAAGTGATGACAATGTGATTGCAGGAATTTAGAGCCAAATTTGAATCATTTTCTCCCTAACTTTGCCTTTGAAGCCCCCAAAAGAATTGTTGAAAAATGAAACTTGCTTGACAAATGGTATAACTACCATACAGTCTCTAATGGAAAAAGTCCTAACAAATTAAGGAAGACAGCTAAAGTAAGGAACTCTTCATGATTATTTGCTTCTTCTTTTATCTCATCTCACCGAGAGATTTCTCTAAGTTGAAGTTCTCTCTAAAGAAGATTCTAACTAATATATATTTGATTGCACCGAATGCTCTAATTTACTTCCAAATAGACCTTTAATAAAAATCACAAGTTTCTAAATGCTCTATTTAATACAATATGCAGCTTCGGCATTTCAGCTACGGTAGAGTCAGGGTATGGTCTTCATCATCTAACTAGAGGTTTCACAGCTCTTCTTCAATTATCATATTTATAAGTTCACAATTGATGCTGCTATATGCTCATATGTTAAATTGCTACATGATATTTCACATCATCCTTCTAATTGAAGAGGCTGCCTACTGCTCCCAATTGAACTCATTATCTGAACATTATATACCATCAATATTATTTCATCTCTTATTACCTCAGTTCATAGGTACCATAGCAATTTGGCAGCTAAGTTTAGCATTACCTCAAACTACCTGAAAAACTCAACATCAGACAACCAGTAGTTTACTTTCCATAAAGGCTTGCTGTAGTATAACTGCATTTTGGGTGGTTGAATACTATCTAGCTTCCAGCCTTACACCTCTACTGCATGACATTGCTCAACATTATTTCTCAAATGATACTTTCTTACTACAAGGACCTAATACCTACAGCTTTCTAATCCTTCAGTGTTTCTATCTTTGCATCAATTTCAGCATATTTATAACTTCCTTAACACATTCAGGATATCTATACAGCAATGAAGTTTTGACTTACAACTCATTACTATATACATATTTTCTCTATGAATGTTCTACTATTCCCAATCTTCCATTTTTTATTCACTCAGCAACCGTAAAATCTTGGGTATTTAGTAGGGTCTTGATATTATACTCTGTTCATTTTGTTCCTCTTCCTGTTGTTATATCTCTGTCTATCAAGTTTTGATCTTTTTTACAATATTTTGAGGCTAGAAAAATATGCGGCCACTTTGTTTACATGGTAGTTTGCTTCATAGCATTCTTGTACAGATATATCTGAATGAATAAAGCATTCCTTTCATACCAAAAAAATAAAAAAATGCAGAAGTGGTGGTTGTTTTGAAATCATCACATTAGCTTAGGAAAATAGACCTGCTGCAGTTCGTTCTTCGATTCCTCAGCTTGCACCATAGAATTGGCTAGATAATTGGGGGACCACTCCTCTTGTTTGGATGCATCCGCTAATCAACATAAAGCATGCTCCTTCTATGGCACCATGTTTAGCTCCATCAGGGGTAAGACAAAATATCATTCTATTTTTTCTTTATAGTTTCTTAATTTGTTAATATATGATGTTAGGCATCTAATTTGGAGCTTCATACATCGGAGGGCGATAGAGATGGACAAAACAATGGTGGTGGTGATGTGCACCTAGGCACTCCATAGTTATTTTTTTCTCTTTTATTTTATGGATGAGATACTTATTTGATGTATATACTTTATATATGCGTATGATATGTACTTTATATATTTATTATTTATCTTGATACTATGTGAACTTTAGGTACTCTTTGACATATTATGCACATTTTATAAAGTATGTACTTTATTAATTTTGTAGTGTTATTGTATAAAGAATTATTATTATTATTGGATGGCTTGAGATATATTGTTGGATGGCTTGAAACTATTATAGTTGTTATTGGATATGTAGCAGGTATATATAAATATTAGGTTTTGAAAAATATATCCAAAAAATTATAAAAAAATAAGAATTTAACAATGGATTAGAAATGAAAAAGTAATTTAAAATTTTGAATTAGCAATGGATTTACAATGCATTAGCAATGGATTAGAAATAGAATTGTAATGAAATACAAAAATTTTAGCAATGCAATCGAAATGGATTTGCAATGGACTCAAAAGACTTTAGCAACGGATGATAGAAATGGATTTACAATGGATTCAAAAGTTTTTAGCAATGGAATAGACACGGACTTGTAGCAGAATACTAAAACTTTAGCAACGGAATAGAAATGAATTTGCAACGGAAGGCTAAAATAATAACAATGGCTTTATAATGATATAGCAACGGACTAATAATAAAAGTTTAAAAATTTAACAATGGATTAGCAATGACCTTGCAATGAAAATGCAACGACAATTATTTGGTTAGTAAACTCATTACTAAAAAATAGGCAATGAAATTATTCAGTTGCTATTCTATTGCAAAAGAATTTTAGCAATGGAAATGAATTCCATTGCTAATTAGCTATAAGATTTTTAACAACGCAAGCAAATCTGTTACTAATCCATTGCTAAATCATTTAGCAACAAATTAGCAATGGATTTTGTCCGTTGTTAAACTACTTTTTTCTAGTAATGGGACATCCTCCTTGTACTTGCTGAAGATTCTCGTCGGAGAAATCATCAGAGGCCAAGATAAGCCCTAGCCCCTCTTCTTCTCTTTCTCCCTTTTGCCCCATGTCCCTGCGTATGGTCACTGATCGTCGGATTCATCGAAAAAGCCTTATGGATGAAAGTCCTCTATTTTCCCTATTTTAACTGAGCCTTATTTCTTCTTTTTGGCCACCGACATCGCCGCTCGTTGTGCCGCACCCTTGGGTCATGACCCCACTTACCAGCAGCCCACTCTGAAAGTTTTGGTCATTGACGATCGATCGAAGATTGAAAAAAAAATTAAAGGGGACGGTCCCATGTTTTCTAAAATTTTTGTATGGCTGGCCACCTACCGCTGGCTGCCCTTTTGCTCCACCATTGTCGGACACTTGTATCACTATCCCATTGTCGATTTTCCAGCTATCGGCCATTAACTATATGTTCCCTTAGTCAGCCAAGAAAATAAAATAAAATAAAATAAAATAAAAATCAAGAAGAAAAGAAAAGAAAGGAAAGAAAAAGAAAAGAAAACGAAGAAGAGAGAGAAAGTCCTTTCTCTTATATTTTTAGAATTTTCTCTCTCCTATATCTCTTCATCCATTTTCTCTCTCTAAAAGACCTATAGGTCTTAGATCGAGTCAAACATTCTAGGGACTCATGTTGGTTCTGGCAAATTGATCTTGAATCATGTTTATGTCCGGATGGTCTATCGAATCGATCACCTAATCAATCATTATTTTTATTATTTTAAAATCTAATTAAATAAAAATTAATTAAAATTTAATATTTTAAATAGAAATATCAGACTCGTTCGATGAAGCTTAAAGATCTATGGTCAAGATAAGTAAAATCTTATGCTCCTTATTTATTTTTAAATTATCATATTTTTTATGTAAATAAATTATTATTATAAATTCATGTTAATCATAAAATAAGGATTAGCATATGAGGTATGAAAATCATATTTTATTATGATCATTATTTCTATAAATATATTTTATAAAAATAGTATATTTATGAATCATGAATTTAAATATTTTTTTATTTAAATATATATATTTTTTAAAAAATTTAAATTTAAATACCCTCAGATAGCTATAAATAAATTTTTATTAGAAAAATCGATACTCGAAGCTAGCATCCACAAGAAATATGGCTCCACCAATGGATTTCAAGTTGGCACAAGAAATAAGAGCCTTATCGATTAAGAAATACGGTCCTATCATGGATATAATAGTGACTTTAGCATGATATCTATGAGCAAGATTTTGAAACATGACATGAATATATGATTAAGAATAATTTACAAATTATGTTTATAAAATTTCATTATTTATGCATGTATAACTGGTTTATAACTTATTTTATATTATGCTCTATGAAATATTTTATTTTTAATATTTATTATTTTCTAAATATTATATTATCATGAAAAAATTTATATCTGATTTGATAAGAAAGTGTAGATTTTACTTACTGAGCTAGTATAGTTTATATCTTTTTTTTTATAGAAAATTAAGGATAGGATCGACGAGAGATCCAGACTTAGGGCTCTACAGCAAGCTTAGAAATTTTGGCAACTGTACTTAGTTTAAAAAAAATGATTATGAACATGTGATGGGTTATTTATGAAATTTGAGACTTAAATTTTAATTTTGGTTTTTGAATTTTTGATGCTCTAAACTAGTTTGGGTTTAATTAAGAATTTGATTTGAATCTTTTTTATTATTTTATTTTTGATGCATCTATAATTTAATTTAAGAAATTAAATGTTCGCTTCATGTTGTTGAGGATAGTATCCTTCGATAGCATGATCGTATTATGTTCCAAAATTAGAGAGTGATATTTTATTTAATATAATAACTAGCCTTATAAGACTAGCCTACCTAAATTAAGTCCATTTTTGGCCCATAAAAAAAAAAAGAATGAATGAATGAATGAAGACTCCCAACAAGAGTCTTTTTCTCTTCATGCTCGATTTAGGATGTGATATTTTATGGTATCAGAGCAATAGACTTGATCATAAATAGAACTTAAAGTGGATAGTTAGGTCATGTTTAGCTAGATCAAACTTAATTGAGCAAGAATAGATAAATTTTTGACTTTAGTTTGTTGCCCATCTATAGAAGTTGAATATTGCTAAAATTTTGAATAGAAAATGATGAGTGATACAGGAAGAACAAAACCTCGACAAATATAGTTACTAGGAGCAAAGGAGAAAGATTGGCTTTATAGAGAGAGACAAACCAACCAGTTGAATGGTCCCCCAACATGCCAGCCACTCAGACATATACTACTGGAGTATGCTGAGTAGTGGCCCAACTTATTCAACAATAGCAATAGACTCAAGCCACTCCTCATTCGGTATCATCTATAGAGTCATACTATGAGAGATTTAGAAGGCTCAATCCACTATTATTTGAGGGAGGACCTGATTCTTTGGTCGCAGAAATCTAGATTCGAGAGATAAAGAAGATGTTTGATGCTCTGTAATATCTTGAAAATGTAAAAGTCAGGTTAGCAATACCGATGCTGAAAGAAAATGCAAAGTTTGGATAGACTACAATGAAGACTGTCTATGGCAATGCTAATGACCAGCTGATTTAGGAGGAGTTCAGAAAGATATTTTATGATCAGTACTTTTCAGGAATAATGCAATTGATAAAAGAAAATGAGTTTCTAGCCTTAAAGCAAAAAGACAATATGATGGTACCGGAATATGCAAATAAATTTAATGAGCTAGGCCGCTTATGTCCTTAGCTCATAAAATCTGAAAGGAGTAAAGCTAACATCTTTGAACAAGGATTAAAGTATGGAATTCAGTCTTGTCCTCTCATCTTTTCAATAATTATAGAGACATGTTGGAACGAGCTTTGAATGTTGAGTTAAAGCTTAAAAGATTGGAACAAGAGAGGAAAGATAAAAAAAGACTGAGATCAGTAGAAAATTCAAAAGATCAGCAAAAGAATCTCCAAAATGATAACTCTGACAAGAAGAAACAAATTGCATCATGTTCATACTACGGCAAAAATCATAACGAGCCTTGCCTCAAGAAGGTAGGAGCATATTTCTTATATGGCGAGAAAGGACATATGGCACGTGATTGTCCCAATAAAAAAAAGGATGATTCAAAGTACACCAAATCAGTTGACCAAAGGCAAAAAGAGAATGCTCGAGTGTTCATTTTGACCCAAGAAGGAGCCAATGCAAGTGATCAAGTGGTGATAGGTACCATTCCAATCAACTCCGTAGATGCCCATGTGCTATAAGATTTTGGTTCTTTTCACTCTTTTATATCTTTTAAGTTTGCTACTTCTCTAAACTGTATGCCTGAAGAATTGATTGAGCTATTATATGTTAGCACACCTCTTAAGAACATTATCATTGCTAATATTATTTTTAAGAATTGCATAATCTAAATAGAAAAAAAAAATTATTTGCAGATTTGGTTTAATTAAATATGCATGATTTTGATATTATTTTTGGGATGAACTGGTTATCCTCGTATCACGCTCATATTGATTGTTTTAGAAAAAGAATAGTATTCCAAAGTCTGGATGAGCTAAAGTTTTTCTTTCAAGGCAAAATTCACAATGTAGAACCTAAACAGTTTAATTTTTCTTGGAGTATCATCTCAGCTATAAGTGCAAGGAAGGCCTTAAGAAAAGGATGTGAGGCATTTTTAGCTTATGTAGTGGATACTCAAAAGAAAGAGATGGCAATGGATGATATTCTAATTATCAAGAAATTTTTTGATGTTTTTCCAGATGAACTATCCGGATTACCTCCAGATCGAGAAATTGAATTTAAAATTAACATCACATCAAAGACTTGACCAATATCAAACCTTCCTATCGAATGGCTCCTGCAGAATTATGGAAATTAAAGGTCTGACTACAGGAACCTTTGGATGAGAAATTCATCTGGCTAAATACATCACCATGGGGAGCTCCTGTTCTATTCATGGAAAAGAAGGATGGGAGCATGCGATTATGTATTGATTATCAAAAATTAAACAAGATGACTGTAAAAAATAAATATCCTCTTTCTTGGATAGATGACTTGTTTGATCAATTACAAGGTGCTCAAGTCTTCTCCAAAATCAATCTATGATCCAATTATTATCAATTAAAAAATAAAGATGAGGTTGTTCCTAAGACTGCATTCAGGACCAGGTATGGTCATTATGAATTTCTAGTGTTGCCTTTTGGACTAAGCAATGCACCGGCTATTTTTATGGATATGATGAATAGAATCTTCAAATAGATCAATTTGTTGTCATTTTTATTGATGACATTCTTATTTATTCTAAGGTCAAGGAGGAATATGAGAAATACTTGAGGATTGTGCAACAGACTTTAAGAGAAGAGAAGCTCTTCGCCAAATTAAGTAAATGTGAGTTTTGATTGAATAGTATCATGTTCCTCGATCATGTGATAACCAAGGAAAAAATCTCAGTGGATCTAAAGAAAATAGAAGCTATAGTAAATTGGCCTCATCCTACTAATGTGATCGAAGTCAGAAACTTTTTAGGCATGATTGGTTATTACAAAAGATTTGTCAAAAGATTTTCTCAAATTATAATTTCTCTGACCCGATTGATCCAGAAATAAGCAAAATTTGAGTGGAGCAGTGAATGTTAGTGGAGCTTTCAAGATTTGAAGTAATGATAGGTGTCTACCCCAGTTCTTTCTTTGCCTGATGATACCGAAGGATTCATCATATATAGTGATGCTTCTAAGAAGGGGTTAGGCTATGTATTAATGCAGAACAATGGTGGCATATGCTTCTCGATAATTAAAGCCCTATGAACAGAATTACCTGATACATGATTTAGAATTAGCAACCATAAGTTTTGCCTTGAAGATTTGGCGGCATTATTTATATAGAGAACCATGTAAAATTTATACTAACCATAAGAGCTTGAAGTATTTATTAACTCAAAAAGAGCTGAATATGAGGCAAAGAAGATGGCTTGAATTATTGAAGGATTATAATCTAAATATTAAATATCATCTTGAAAAAGCCAATATGGTGGTAGATGCACTTAGCAGGAAATCAATCACAGGTATGGCAGCATTGCTTTCTACTCAACAGCAAATTCTGAGAAACCTTAAAGATTTGCAAATTGAAATAATCAATACTTATGTTAAAAATGTCTTAGCCAATTTAATGATATAGCCAGCATTAATAGAATGAATAGAAGCTGCCCAGCAGAATGATATTTGTTTATGTCAGTATAAAGAAGACATGGAGAAGGGATTGCGACCTAAGCTCAGAATTCATTCGGATGATACTTTGTATTTTGAGAACAGGTTGTGTGTATCTAGAAATCCCAAATTAAAGAGAGAAATTTTGGAGAAAGCTCATAGATCTCATTTTGCCATTCATTTAGGTAGTACAAAGATGTACAGAGACTTAAAACAACATTTCTGGTGGAATGGTATGAAGCAAAAAATAGCCCAATTTGTATCCTAGTGTTTGGTATGTCAACAAGTAAAGGCCGAATATCAAAGACTAGCTAGTTTGTTAAAACTATTGGAGATACCAGAGTGGAAATGGGAATACATTGCTATGGATTTTGTCACCAGGCTTTCGAGGACAGCAAAGAAGAATGACGCAATATGGGTGATTGTTGATTGGCTTACTAAATCAGCCCAATTTTTATCCTTTCGAGTTGGTACTTCACTTGATAAGTTAGCACGGATGTATATTGATGGAATAGTATGCTTACATGGTATGCCGGTAAGTATTGTATCTGATCAAGATCCATGGTTTGTATCCAAATTTTAGGAAAGTTCTCAAGATGCTATGAAAATCGAATTGAGGCTTAGTACCGCTTATCATCCACAAACTGATGACCAATTAGAAAGGATAATTCAAACTCTAGAAGATATGTTAAGAGCTTCTGCTTCCAATTTTGGAGAACATTGGGATGATCATATAGCTCTAATAGAATCTGCCTATAATAACAGTTTTTATTCTAGCATCAAGATGGCATCCTATAAAGCCTTATATGGAAGGAAGTGCAGATCTTCTTTGCATTGGGATGATGTTGATGAAAAGAAATTATTAGGATCCAAGTTAGTCCAGGATACTAAAGAAAAAATTCATCTGATCAAAGAAAGACTCAAGATAGCACAAGAGAGACAAAAGAGTTGGTCAGATAGAAAAAGAAGAGAATTAGAATTTCAAGTTAGCAATTTTATTTTCTTAAACGGGTCACCCACGAAAGGCATCATGAGATTTGGGAGGCATGGCAAGCTAAGTCCACTCTATATCGGGCTTTTTGAAGTCTTGGGTAGATTAGGAGATGTTGCTTACAAACTAGCTTTGCAACTAGAATTATCTAAAGTGCACAATATCTTTCACGTTACTCTACTAAGTATATACTTGATCTGAAAATTATGATAGAGCATGAGCCATTGCAAGTTCACGAAGACTTAACTTATAAGAAGTTTCCTCTTCGAATTGTTGATCGGAAAGAACAAGTACTAAGGCAGTGCATAATTTCATATGTGAAGATTCAGTGGAGCAATTATAGAGAACATGAGGCTACTTGGGAACTTGAAGATGATATGAAGATGAAATATCTTCACTTATTTAAAAATGAAGGTATGCTAAATTTCGAGGTTAAAATTTTTTATTAGGAGGGAAGAATGTAATAACTGGCCCTATAAGACTAGCCCACTTGAATTAAGCCCATTTTTGGCCCACCAAAAAAAAAGAAGAAGAAAAGGAAGAACGAAGACTCCCACGTACCTAATTTGGGGCGTGACAAGATTTGTTAACCTATTTAAAATCTGCTTAATGTGTTTCTAACTTGTTTAATTCAACATATTTAACATATTTAATTCGTTAAAAATTTATTCAACTTGTTTAATACATTTAATCTAACTGACCCATTTAATAAATGGTTTAAGTAGATTTGGTTGGATTACCTATTTAATAAATAAATTGGATTCATATCTAAATTTTTGACTTATTTAATAAATAAGTCGGTTTTAGATTGATGATTTTTTGACCCAACCTATATGGATCCAACCCGTATCTGGTCCGATCCGATCTAATTACCACTCCTAATGTGAACATGGTTCTCTTCTTTAGGAATTGGGATAGGAGGTGGTTCACTTGATGATAGAAGGCTGGAGAAGTTTCTCATAAAAAAAAGATAAGCTGGTATGGGGCCATGATGAGATGAGGACGGAAAGGGGTTTTATCTTTCGCATGAATCCACAATTGGATCTTGCAATGGTTGCTTTGAGATCCAATCTGTATGATGAATAAATAAGAATGCTTGAGATGCTTTGAGATCTATTGATGTTGTGATCCAATGGTCAACGTTGAGAAAGAATATCAATCAATCTTTTGCATGAAAGATACGATCTAAACTTGATAAATATCCTACCCAAGTTGGAGAAATTATTGTGTTTTTGGAGCTTTTCTATTTATTGCTGTAGAGTTTGAATTTATTCTAAATTTTTTTTATTTATTTTATTTTTATTTATTTTGGACTTATTTATTTTTATTTTATAAAATTTTGTATTTACTTTGAAGGGATTTATGTTTCTTTCATGTTTATCTGCTATTATTACTGTTTATTAC
>QRFJ01004738.1:12500-15000 GCA_006176705.1 Cocos nucifera | reverse complement strand
AGGAGATCTCCTCTCCTGCAGCCGAGGTTGACGCGGTCGCTCAGGGGAGATCTTATCTCCTATGGTCGAGGTTGACGCGGTCGCTTAGGGGAGATCTTATCTCCTGCGTCGAGTTGATGAGAATGCTCGGGGGAGATCTTATCTCCTACAGTCGAGGTTGCCTCGAAAGAATCTTTATCCCAACCCTCGGAGATCTTATTTTGAAGTTAAGTAGATCTGAGATTGTCGGAGAGATCTTATCTCTGATCGAGGGTTGGCTCAGTCATCGGAGAGATCTTCTGGCCGAGGTTGATCGCGATCACTCTTATCCTCTAGAGGTTATCGATCGGAGATCTTATCTCTGATCGAGGTTGGCTCGTCGCTCGGAAAGAGATCTTATCTCTAGCCGAGGTTTGATGGGTCCTCGAGAGAGATCTTATCTCTAGCCAAGGTTGTCGCTCGGGAGAGATCTTATCTCTGACGAGGTTGGCTCGATCGCTCGAAAGAGATCTTTTCTCTAGCCGAGGTTGACGCTCGGGAAAGAGATCTTATCTCTCGATCGAGGTTGGCTCGATCGCTAGGAGAGATCTTACCTCTAGCTGAGGTTGGCCGATCGCTCAGGAGAGATCTTATCTTTGGCGAGGTTGCGAGGTTGGCTCGTCGGAAGAGATCTTATCTCTAGCCGAGGTGACGTGGTCATCGGGACTCGGGAGAGATCTTATCTCTGGCTGAGGTTGACTCGGTTGCTCGGAAGAGATCTTATCTCTAGTTGAGGTTGTTGCTCGAAGAGATTTTATCTCTAGCCGAGGTTGTCGATCGGGAGAGATCTTATCTCTGGTCGAGGTTGTCTCACTCGGGAGAGATCTTATCTTCTGACCGAGGTTGTCCACGGTCGCTCGAAAGAGATCTTATCTCTGGCCGAGATTGTCTCGGTCGTTCGGAAGAGATCTTATCTCTAGCCGAGGTTGTCCATGGTCGGTCGGGAGAGATCTTATCTCTGGCGAGGTTGGACTTGATCGCTCGGGAGAGATCTTATCTCTAGCCAAGGTTGTCTCGATCGAAAGAGATCTTATCTCTAGCCAAGGTTGTCCATGGTCGTCGGGAGAGATCTTATCTCTAGCCGAGTTGTCCGATCGAAGAGATTTATCTCTAGTCGAGGTTGTCCACGGTCACTCAAGAGAGATCTTATCTCTGATCGAGTTGTCCGATCACTCGGGAGAGATCTTATCTCAGATCGAGTTGACATGTCACTCGAAAGAGATCTTATCTCTAGTCGAGTTGTCCACGGTTGCTCGGAAGAGATCTTATCTCTAGCTAAGGTTGTCCACGATCATTCGGAAAAGATCTTATCTCTAGTCGAGGTTGACTTGGGTCGCTCGGAAGAGATCTTATCTCTGGTCGAGGTTGACTCGATCGCTCGGGAGAGATCTTATCTCTGGCCGAGGTTGTCTCGGTCGCTCGAGAGAGATCTTATCTCTAGCCGAGGTTGACAAGATCGCTCGAAAGAGATCTTATCTCTAGCCGAGGTTGTCCACGGTCGCTCGAGAGAGATCTTATCTCTAGCCGAGGTTGAAGGTCTTTGACCTGCTCGTGTTAGGATGAGGTTCTCCTCCTGTTCCTAACATAGCAACTATTGACTGCTTCTTTCCTGTCATCACATAGTTTTTGCATCCAGAAATATTATTGAAAGAGAAGAATTTTATTTAAAGGAAGTTACTGGCAGCATATCTCCAAATTTTTTATGTTTCAGGATCGTGGTAGCGTTGTTCCTCCGCATTTCTTCGGGTGATAAGCTTCGGACCGGACGACCTCCTCCATCTCATGCTGGCCTCCTCGATTTGGAGCACGCTTCTCTTGGCTTTGACGTCGGAAGATGATGGATCATCGATGTACCAAGCCCTCCCATGGGTAATGTTGATGTCGCCGTGAGGTGGCTGATCTTCTTGCTGTTTCTAGCTATGGCAGCACCCTTGGCTGATCTTCTCCTGCTTCAGGCTGGCATCGGAGGAATTTACCCAGCCGCCCCTTTCTGACGAGCTCCTTAATTTCGTCTCGGAGCTGAATGCATTCCTCGGTGTCATGGCCATGGTCGCAATGGTAGAGGTAGTACTTGCTTCGATCGTGCTTGTTTGGGAGAGACTGTAATCCTTCTAGTCTTGGCAGCTGGTTCTCAACTACGGTGAGAATTTGATTTAGAGAAGCATTGAGGGGGGCGTAGTCGCGGAACCTTTCGGAAGGAGGACTTCTTCACGTCCTTCTATCGGGGCTTCCTCGATGGCGAGCTTGAGGAGTTCGGGCTCGCCTACGCTCGGAGGGGGTCCACGAGTGCGGCCAAACTTCGCTTGCCTCTCCTTCGATAGTGGGTCTATTATACTCGTCTGTTAGCCGCTCCCTTAAGGCTTCCTCGTCCTTCAACTTGAAGGCTTCTTCCGCATGGGCATATCCCTCGGTCCGAGCCAGCAAATCGATGAAGTCCCTGGGATACTTTTTTTTCAGAAAGAATAGCAAGTCATTCTTCTGA
>QRFJ01004737.1:0-76690 GCA_006176705.1 Cocos nucifera | reverse complement strand
GAAGAAGAAGGCCGCTATCAAAGAAAAGTATTTTCATTGCAACAGCGACGGCCACTGAAAGCGGAACTGCCCTACTTACCTGACCACCCTGAAGAACAAGAAGGAAGGTCCTTTCTGGAGGTATGCTCGTTATTGAGTCTAACCTTATGATTTTTTCTGCATCCAGTTGGGTGCTTGACTTTGGTTCTAGTGCTCATCTGTGCACTTCCATGCAGGATCTTGAGGATAGCAGGAGGCTGAGGGATGGAGACATGATCCTACACGTCGGTAATGGAGCAAGAGTTGCTGCAGTGGCGGTGGGAACATACCCTCTTCTATTACCATCTGGTTTAGACTTAGTTTTGAAAGACTGTTATTATGTGCCTGCAGCTAGCAGGAATTTGATTTCTGTTTCATGCTTAGCACTAGAAGGCTATGTGATTACCTTCTTTAAGGATCATTGTAATATTCTTTATGAAAGAAATAAAATTGCAAATGGTTTTCTTATTAATGGTCTTTATCAGCTACATATTGATGTACCTATTCTAACTATCGAGCAAAACATGAATGCCAAACGACCTAGGGATAGTCCAAACGACAGATATCTATGGCACCTGAGATTAGGTCATATAGCAGAAGATAGGATCAACAAATTGGAGAAAAATGGGCTATTGAGTCCATTGACTTTCGAGTCATATCCAACTTGTGAATCTTGTCTTCAAGGCAAAATGACTAAACTCCCTTTTGTTGGACATGGGGAAGAGGGCCACAGATCTCCTTGCCCTAGTACATACTGATGTGTGCGGCCCATTTGATGTGCCGGCTAGAGGCAATTTTGTCTACTTCATTATCTTTACCGATGATCTATCTAGGTATGGGTATGTGTATCTTATGAGACACAAGTCTGAAGCTTTTGAAAAGTTCAAAGAATTCAGACATGAAGTAGAAAAACAAACTGAAAAACCCATTAAGGTTCTTCGATCAGATCGAGGAGGTGAATACCTTAGCCGAAAATTCCTAGACTATCTCAAGAAAAATGGCATAGTCTCTCAATGGACTCCACCAGGAACACCTCAACTCAACGGGAGTTTCAGAACGGAGAAATCGGACTCTATTGGATATGGTTCGATCCATGATGAGCTTCACAGACCTTCCTGATTTTCTTTGGGGACATTCATTGTTAACTTCAATTTATCTACTGAATAGGGTTCCCTCTAAAACCGTTCCTACCACACCGTATGAGATATGGCACGGTAAGAAACCAAGTCTGAGTCATCTCAGAATTTGGGGTTGTCCGGCTCATGTCAAAAGACAACAAGCGGACAAGTTAGAGTTTAGGTCCTTTAGAGCTCGATTCATAGGATATCCTAAAGAGTCATTAGGATACTATTTCTACATTCCAGAAGACCACAATGTGATTGTGAGTCGACATGCCATCTTTCTTGAAAAATAGTTTATTCAAGATAGCGGCATTGGAAAGCAGATTAAGCTTGATGAGAAAGTCTCACAAGTACAACGAGCTAAGGACCAATTGGAACCAAATCAGGTTGAGCCAATAAGAACACTACCTCCTCCACCTCGTAGATCGGAAAAGAGTTTTCCCGTCCCCCTGAAAGATACTTAGGTATTATTTCAGAGGAAAAGTAGAGGAAAATGTTCCTCATAGGTAATGGTGCTCATGGTGATGATCCCAAAACCTACAACGAGGACGATATCAGATATCGACTCCGAGAAATGGCTTAGAGGCAATGAAGTCAGAAATTGACTCGATGCACTCAAACCAAGTCTGGACCTTGGTAGATCCACCAGAAGGTATAGTACCTATTGGGTGTAAATGGATCTTCAAGAGAAAGATTGGTGCAGATGGGAATGTGGAGACATTCAAGGCTAGACTAGTGGCAAAAGGTTATAGTCAACGCGAAGGCATTGACTATCAGGATACCTTTTTCCCCAGTAGCTATGCTAAAATCCATCCGCACATTGCTTGCCTGTTGCAGCCTATTTCGATTATGAAATATGGCAAATGGACGTGAAAACGGCATTCCTAAATGGATATCTTGAGGAAGATATCTATATGGAACAGCCGCTAGGTTTCACATCCAGTGATACTGATCACAAGGTTTGCAAGCTGCAAAGGTCCATATATGGACTTAAGCAAGCATCTCGGAGCTGGAACACTCGTTTCAATGATGTGATCAAAAAGTTTGGTTTCATCAAAAATGAAGAGGAACCATGTGTTTTCAAAAAGGGTCAGTGGGAGCGCTGTTGTCTTCCTCGTATTGTACGTGGATGACATCCTCCTTATTGGGAATGATATTCCCATGTTGACCATCAGTCAAAATGTGGTTGTCCAAGGAATTCTCCATGAAAGACCTAGGTGAAGCATCCTTTATTCTAGGAATTAAGGTCTATAGGGATAGACCGAATAGGATGCTAGGACTTTCACAGAAGATGTACATAGAGGAAGTACTAAAGAGGTTTAGTATGGAAAACTCTAAGAGGGGATTAATACCCTTCAGACATGGTATTCATCTTTCCAAGAAGATGTGCCCTAGCACACCTGAGGAAATAGAACGCATGAGCAAGATCCCTTATGCTTCTGCAATAGGGAGCCTCATGTATGCCATGCTATGTACACGACCTGATATAGCCCATGCTGTGAGTGTCACAAGCAGATATCAGTCAAATCCAGGTGAAGAACACTGGACTTCTGTGAAATGTATCCTTAAGTACTTGAGAAGAACTAAGGATATGATGTTGGTCTTTGGTAATGGAGAACTCCAAGTCCAGGGATACACAGACTCGGAATTTCATGTCCGATATAGATGATCGAAAGTCGACATCTGGGAGTCTGTTTGTGTGCAATGGTGGAGCTGTCAGCTGGAAGAGTTCCAAGCAAACGGTGATAGCAGATTCCACCATGGAAGCAGAATATATAGCTGCATCAGAAGCTGTGAAGGAAGCATTCTGGTACAAGAAGTTTGCTGCAGAAATCGGAGTAATGCCATCAGATGCCATTCCTCTATACTGCGACAACAATGGCGCCATAGCCCTTGCTAAGGAGCCGAGGTCTCACCAGAAAGTCCAAGCACATTGAGCGGCGATATACCATCTCATCCGTGATTACCTCGAGAAGGGTTACGTTCGAGGTCAAGAGAGTCAACTCCGCAGATAATGCGTGGCAGACCCACTTACAAAGCCGTTGGGCCAAGCAGAAGATCGAAGCCCACCTTGAGAAGATGGGACTTAGACTTGTAGCCAATTGGCTTTAGGATCAAGTGGGAGATTGTTAGATATATGTGCCCTAGAAGCCAAAATTGGCTGACACTTGTAATACACTTCTAGGGGCAAAATTATAATTTTGACTATAATCAATAAAATGGGTTATTTTCTATCACATATGTGTATTTAGTGTCTGTGATACATCCTTTGAGTTAATGGTAATGATAATTCATATTTTCAAGAGTTGAAAATTTAAGACATGAATAATCATTATTAACTCATAAAATGCTCCCGACCATAGGATCATCACGAGGATGGTGATTGATCCGGAAGGTTGGTGTACAATCGCTTCTCTTTAGTAGATGAGTCTTGAGTCTACGGTGTGGAGACACCGGAGCGAGAGTACAGGTACTCGTTAGAGAACGAGGGCACTGAGCGTGACCACCTCGAGTAGTCATTAGGAAGTCTACCTTCTCGTCAATGACTGACTCGATGCTGCAGTAGTGGTGTGTCTGGTTCTTTGACCTGAGGTGCATCGGCAGTTCACCTTGAGGGTGTTATAGTTTGACTACACCATTACTCGGATCTCCTAGCCATATGGAATCCTGAGGTGTATGTTGGCTATAGCATGTTCATTGTAGGAACTGGATTGCATCAAGATGGAATCTATCTACCTCGGTGGTAGAGGAGCAGCCCTATGATGATCATGAGAATCAAGTCCAGAAGCCCATGGCCATGGTAGAGTGAAATAATAGAAAGAGTTTCTATTTAGATTTTCACATTCGGACTTGAATCGAATGATTACATCATATGACAGAAACTAGGGTTTGACGAGTTCACCTTAACCCTAATCTGATCGGGGCTCAAGATAGAAGAACTTAATCACACAGGTAGCTGCACCAAGAGGTTCGCATTCAGCTCTGATGGGTTGCCACCATATACTGCTAGGTGTCACTGGTGGATTTTGGGAGCAATTAGAATGATTTAGATGATCGATCATTCTAGCTGTTCGAATCAGAAGAGTTCTGATCCATCGAAAGGAGTTTCGATGATGTCGATGATAGAGATCATGACATATCCCATTACCATACAGAACTGAACCTAACTGGGTCACACAAACAAGGGTTTGAATCTGGTGATCATCAATTGAGAACTGATCTAGTTCAATTGATCTGAATGAGATTCAATTAGGTTCAAGAAAATCGTGCTAGCACTCGATTGAACCTAACGTTCTTCTTTTACTATCATAAATAAGTTGTCCTGACTGAGCCAAAGGAGTTTGTGCTCAATCAGGGCCTTCACTATGGTCTGACTGGAGGTTGTCCAAGTCAGAAAAGGGTTGTCTTAATTTATGAGATAAATTTAAGACAACACCTATCATTTTCCATCATCTGCTAATTTTTGTCTTTTAACTTTGGTCAAACGTTGACTTTTGACACTTAGACATCTACCCATATGTCATACACTCATAGGAGATTTATTTTGGACCAATCAACCAGCTAAAAAGTAGGTGGACCAGGGGTGCATGCCTAGGGTGGCATGCGCCCGTGGATAGAGGTGCCTAGAGTCCCATATAGATGGAACTCCAGTTACTTCGGGGTATCTACATAAGTGGCGCCAAGGAATAGACTTTGACCAGTCTTAGGTGCCATCTAAGGATGATTAAGAGGGGCTCTCATCTAATTGGATCAGGTGATCTCATCCCATCAATCAGATTTAGATCTGATTATATGAAGCGATGTGATTGGCCGGGATGATGTGGCACTGCATGGCATAGTAGGGTCTATAAAAAGCCTATTTATGCTAAGCTTTAATTAAGATCTCTAATAACCCATGCTACAAGGCTACCCCTCTTCCTCCTCCATGCCATCTTCAGGTCCCCTCTCTCCTCTCCACGTCCAAGGAGATTTGGGTTCTAGTTTGGTGTGATCCATGCAAGAGAAAGGTGATGAGAAAGGAAGAAGGCAGCACTATTGCAAGAGATGATTCTAGATCTTCAAAAGAAGTTTTGCAGATTCTCTTAATTAGATTTAGATTTGATATTTGGAGAGGTGATAAAAAAGAAGAAGATCTCCAGATTCAGTCCGAGTTGATACTGGTAGAGGCCAGGCACTTGCATGGCTAGATCCAGAACCTCAGGCAATCAGCAGGATCATCATAGGATAATCTGTTTACCCAACAAAAGATACAAAATTAAATCAAATTTAATTTACTTTTATTTTATTTTACTAGATCTATAAAATTAGATCTGAAATATCTCAGATCTAATTTGGATTCAAAAGATAAATTTTTAAAATATCTCTTTTGATCCAATCAGATTTGAACAAACCTAACCCAGGAAATCTAGATTTTTCCTTCAGCCATAGTCGGTGTTCTTATTCCTTCAACTGGCATAGCGTCGCTAGTGAAGCCCACTAGTGGAGAGTTCATAGGTTCTAAGTGGTCATTGGGTATAGACATTTTAGAGAAAGCATCATAAAATAGAACATTAGCAGAGCTTTCATTATCTAACAAAATATGGCATACATCGTAATCAGCAATTTTTAAAGAAATTACAATCATGTCCTTATGCGGGAACTGGACCCCTTGGGTATCCTTGTCAGTGAAAGTAATGGGCTCCTCAGTCCTTCATCTCTTTGTGGGCTCTGTCGATCCGTTAGCCTCCCCTCATCGAAGTCCTCCAAAGATAGTGTTGATGATGCCAAGCAGGGGCCAATCTCCTTGTTGCTCCTCCCTCCTTGGCGGCTCTGATTTTGACAGTGCCCTTGATCGATCTTCCCACACTTTTGGTCAGTGTCTCAAAAATTGACCTAGCCGACCCCACCTGATGAGCTCCTTGATCTCGTCTTGGAGCTTAATGCATTCTTCAGTATCGTGACCATGATCACCATGGTAGAGATAGTATTTGTTAGGATTATGCTTGCCAGGATGAATACACATCTTTTCTGACCTTAGCAGTTGCTCCTTGATTTCCATCAACACTTAGGTCCTTAGAGCATTGAGGGAAGCATAGTTGTGGAACCTTTTGAGGGAGGAGCCTTGTCGTGCCCTTCTGTCCGAGCTTCTTTGCCTTCGGATCTAGGAAGGAGTTCAAGCTCACTTGCGCTTAGGAGTTTGGGAGCATGGCCAAGCTTCACTCGACTTTTCTTTAGTAGCAGGCTTACTCGATTCACTAGCTCATCGCTCTCCAGCAGCTTCACTATCCTTAGCCTTAAAGGCCTCTTCTGCTCGGGCATATCCTTCAGCCTGAGCTAGCATATCAATAAAATCCCTAGGATACTTCTTCTCCAAGGAAAATAATAAATCATTCACCCTTAAGCACGACCATGGCAATCGATTGGTCTAGATTTTGGACCTCCAGTACAGTGGTGTTGAAGCAATTGACATAAGCTCGAATGATTTTTTCTTCCTATTGCTTGATGTTGATGAGAGAGTCTGAGCCTCGCCTTGGACATTGGCTACTGATAAAGTGAGCTGCAAATTGATGGCTCATTTGATCGAAGGAGAAGATCGTACTTGACTTCAACATCGAGTACCAATTTCTCATTGCTTCCTTCAAAGTAGAAGGGAAAGCTCGACATAGAATGGCATCCAATGCATTATGGAGCAGCATCATAGTTCGAAAGGCCTCCAAATGGTCAATCGAATCAGTGGTCCCATCATAGTTCTCAAACTAGGGGAGCTTGAAGTTTGGTGGGATGGGTTCCTGCATGATTCTCTAGAAGAAAGAAGGGTCAGTATAGATGTTATCGTGGTTACCTGGGGCAGCATGGCGGAGCTCCTCAATCTGCCAATCCATTTCTTGAAATTTTTGATCAAGGGCCTGATCTCGACTGTGGGTTTTGGAGGGTTTTCGACTATAGATGGAGAAGGTTTCTTCTGAAAAAGAGTCATGATCGGAATAAGGGCTCTCTGCTCTCTACTTCCCCTTTTTGGAGGTCACTGGCAAACTTGCCCAAGTCGGTCATCCCCAGACTAGATCCTGGGTTTCTTGAGTAGCCTGCTCCGACTGAATTGATGCTGGAGGGCTACTATTGCTGCATGGTCTGCACTACTTTAGTAAGGCTGCCAACCTATTGGATCAATAGTTTGAACTACTCTACATCAACCATTGCAGTTGGTGGAGCTTGAGGTGCAGGAGATGAAATAGGGGCGGGCAGATCTGAAGGAGATCTGGCCACGGAGGTGATTGACCGTTGAGTCGAGGCCTTCCTAGGAGGCATCCTCATGAGATCAGCTAGGGACGAAGAACTTCAATAGAGTAGAAGAGAGATCTCTACTGAGCACTCCTTTAAGAACAAGAGAATCTCAAGAGAAAGAGGAACCCTTCCTCTAGCACCAATCCTATTGGTGTGAATCAGATTATCGTCAGAATCGAGGCTCGAGTCAGAGAAGGTGAGGTCATCATTGGTGACTTGCAAAATAAGTCTAGTATGGAGTTGGGGGTGGTGGCTCTAGCAAGATCCTCTGATGATCAAGTCATCTCTTTTGGCCAACAGAAATGGAGTGCTCAAAGAGATTTTAGTAGAGTTTTTAGAAAGAGATTAAGAGCTTCAAGAAGAAAGTGTATCTGGATGATCTCTTATATAGGCGGAGCCTATAATAAACTAATAGTGACAGCCATAACCGTCTGGTAGTGGGCCATTTAGGATCACATGGAGTTTGTTATAGAGGATAGTGTCTGTTGTCATGACGTACCGACTGGAGTTTAGATTGAAGAAGAAATCTAATTTTTTGGGTCAGGTTCGTTCAGATCTAATTGAATCAAGAGAGATATTTCAAAAAAAATTTTCTTGGATCCAGATCAGATTTGAGACTTTTTAGATATGATATTATTGATCAAATAAAATAAAATAAAATAAAATAAAGAATAAATTAAATTTAATTTAATTTTATCTTGTTGCGAGTAATCTGATTATCCTGTGATGATCCTGATGTCTACCTGAGGTTCTGGATCTAGCCACGTAAGTGCCTGGCCTCTATCGATAGCCACTCAGATAGAATCTGAAGATCTCCTCCTTCTTTATCACTTCTCTAAAAATCAGATCTAGATCTGATTTTGAAGATATTCAAAACTCCTTTCGAAGATGTGAGTTATATCTTGCAATAGTACTGCCTTCTTCCTTTTCCAATCGCCTTTCTCTTGCTTGGATCGCACCAAACTTGTGCCCAAAAATTCTTGAGCATGCATAGGAGAGAGAACACCTAAAGGTAGCATGGAGGATGAAGAGGGGTAGCCTTATGGCATGGGAAATGGGTCAAGCATCTTTGATCTTAGTGTAGACAGGATTTTTATAGACCCTATTGCACCATACAATGCCACATCATCCCAGCCAATCACGACTTTTTATGCAATCAGATCTAAATCTAATTGGTGGGATGACATCATCTGATCTAATTAGATGATAGCCCCTATGAATCATCCTTAGATGGCGCCAAGACTAGGTCAAAGTATTCTTCTAGGCGCCATCCAAGTAGAATCCCCGAAGCAACTAGAGTCCCATCTGTACGAAACTCCAAATGCTCTATCCATGGGCACATGCTTCCCTAGGCATGCACCCCTTGTCCATCTACTTTTTAGTAGGTGAACGGATCCAAGAACTCTCTCCTATAATGGCTTGACACATGGGCAGATGTCTAAGTGTCAAAGGTCAATGTTTGACCAAATGTCTGAAACAGGATTTAGTAGGTGATGAAAAATGGTAGGTGTTATCTGAAATTCATCTCATAAATTAAGACAATTTTTTTCTAATTTAGACAAGCTCTAGTCAGACCTAGTAAAGGTACCTGAGTGAGTCGAGATATATTTGGCTTAGTCGAGATAAACTTTAATGATAATTAAAGGAGAATATTAGGTTCAATTGTGTGCTAGCATGATTTTTTTGAGTCTAATTGAATCTAATTCAAATCAATTGAACTAGGTTAGTCCAATTGATGATATCTAGTTTGAAATCTTTGTTTGTGTGATCTAGTTAGGTTTAGTTCCATATGGTAATGAGACATGTCGCGATCTCTATCATCGACATCATCGAAACACCTTCTAATAGATCATAACTTTTTTGATTCAGACAACTAGTATGATTGATCATCTAAATCATTCTAATTGCTCTCAAAATCCATCAGTGACACCTAGCAGCATATGGTGGCAACCCATCAGAATTAGAAATGAACTACTCGGTATAGTTACTTGTGTGATTAAGTTCTTCTATCTTGAGCTCCGACTGGATTGGGGTTAAGGTAATCTCGTCAAACCCTAATATCCATCATATGATTGATCATTCGATTCAAGTCCAATATAAAAATCTTAAAAGAAACTCTTTTTATTGTTTCACTCTGCCATGGCCATGGGCTTATGGACTTGATTCTCATGATCATCATAGGGCTACTTCTCATCTACTGAGGTAGATAGATTTTCTATTGGTGCAATGCAATTCCTACAATGAATATGCTATAGCCAACATACACCTTAGGATTCTGAATGGCTAGGAGATCGAGTCATGATATAGTCAAACTATAACACCCTTAAGGTGAACTGCCGATGCACCTTAGGTCAAAGAACCAGACACACAACTGTAGCTTCAAGCCAGTCATCGGCGAGAAGGTAGACTTTCTAATGACTGCTCGAGGTGGTCACGCTCAGTGCCCTCATTCTCTAATGAGTACCTGCACTCTCACTTTAGTATCTCTATACCATAGACTCAAGACTCATCTACTATAAAGAAGCAATTATACACCAACCTTCTGGATCAATCACCATCCTCATGATGATCCTATGGTTAGGAGCATTTTATGAGTTAATAATGAAAATTTATGTCTTAAATTTTCAACTCTTGAAAATAAGAACTATCATTGCCATTAACTCAAGGAATGTATCACAGACACTAAATATACATTATGATAGAAAATAACCCATTTTATTATTTATAGTCAAAATTATAATTTTTTTCTTAGAAGTGTATAATAAGTGTCAGTCAATTCTGGCTTCTAGGACATACATATCTACATGGATGGGATGGCTGTAGGTGATGGTGCATCCCTCATTGATGTTATTCTGGAGGAGCTCAGAGGATCTTGAGATTAGCTGTGCATGAGTCGTTATTCACCATATTGAGAGTCAGTCTGAGATCCTTCTAGGCAGCCAGAAGGAGATCGATGGAAGGAGAAGTCCAAAAGAAATTCGATTGGTGGAGAAGTATAACTACAGGAGAAGTCCGAAAGAAGTTTGACTGGTGGAGAAGTCTAGCTGAAGGAGAAGTTTGGAAGGAGTTCTATTGGTGATGTCTAGTTGAAGGAGAAGTTTGGAACTCTCAATAGAGCATGAAAGTTCATCTGGAGGAAGTTCTACCAAAAGAGGGCTGACTGCTTGGGGTGAAGGAGCTCGGCCACCCCTGCTATTCAAGCTCATTTGGGTGAAGTCTGGAGGGATCTTGTAAATTCGATCGAGGCTCAATCTTGGTTGTCGCTATCGGATGGGATTATTTAGCAATCAGATATCTGACAAAACTTTGGCTGTAGTGGATTTATCCGTAATAGGTACTATGCCTTCAGGTGGATCTACCAAGATCCAAATTTGGTTTGAGTGCATTAAGTCAATATTTGACTTCATTGCCTCTAACCAATTCTCAAAGTTGATATCCGATATTGCCTCATCATAGGTTCTGGGATCATTACCATGAATCCCATTTTCTGTGAGGAACATTTTTTCTACATCCTTCGAAATAGTAGCTATGTACTTTTAGGAGGACAGAAAATTCTATTTGACCTACGAGGTGGAGGAGATAGTTAGTTGTGGATTGGCTCCGATTAATTGGGTTCCTTAAGTTCTTTGGCTCGTTGCTCTTTGGAGACTTTTTTCTCGAGCCTAATCTATCTTCTGAGGTTGCCATCTTGAACAAACTACTTTTCAAAAAAAATGGTGTATCAATCCAAATTACATTATGATTTTCCGAAAGATAGAAGCAATACCTTAATAACTCTTTTGGATATCAAATAAGTCAAGCTCTAAAGGACATAGACTCTAACTTATCTTGTTAGATATGTATGCCCTAGAAGCCAGAATTGGCTGACACTTTTAATACACTTTTTGGGGCAAAATTATAATTTTGACTATAAATAATAAAATTAATTATTTTCTATCATAAATATGTATTTAGTGTCTGTGATACATCCCTTGAGTTAATAGTAATGATAATTCATATTTTCAAGAGTTGAAAATTTAAGACATGAATTTTTATTTATTAACACATAAAATGCTCCTATCGTAGGATCGTCATGAGAATGGTGATTAATCCAGAAGGTTAGTGTATAATCAATTTTTTATAGTAGATGAGTCTTGAGTCTATAGTGTAGAGACATTAGAATAAGAGTATAAGTACTCATTAGAGAATGAGGACACTGAGCATGACCACCTCGAGTAGTCATAAGGAAGTCTACCTTCTCGTCGATGACTGACTCGAAGCTGCAGTGGTGTGTCTGGTTCTTTGACCTGAGGTGCATCGGCAGTTCACCTTGAGGGTGTTATAGTTTAACTACACCATGACTTGGTCTTCTAGCCATATGGAACCCTGAGGTGTATGTTGGCTATAGCATGTTCATTGTAGGAACTGGATTGCATCAAGATGGAAAATCTATCTACCTCGGTGGTAGAGGAGCAGCCCTATGATAATCATGAGAATCAAGTCCATGAAGCCCATGGCCATGGCAGAGTGAAATAATAGAAAGAGTTTCTATTTAGATTTTCACATTGGACTCGAATCGAATGATTAAATCATATGATAGAAATTAGGGTTTGACGAGTTCACCTTAACCCTAATCTGATCGGGCTCAAGATAGAAGAACTTAATCACACAGGTAGCTGCACCATTGAGAGTTCGCATTTTCAATTCTGATGGGTTGCCACCATATACTGCTAGGTGTCACTGGTGGATTTTGGGAGCAATTAGAATGATTTAGATGATCGATCATTCCAGTTGTCTGAATCAGAAGAGTTCTGATCCATCGAAGGAGTTTCGATGATGTCGATGATGGAGATCATGACATATCCCATTACCATACAGAACTGAACCTAACTGGGTCACATAAATAAGGGTTTGAATCTTGATATCATCAATTGGACTAACCCAGTTCAATTGATTTGAATTAGATTCAATTAGGTTCAAGGGAATCATGCTAGCACACGATTGAACCTAACGTTCTCCTTTTACTATCATTAAAAGTTGTCTCAACTGAGCCAAATATGTTTGTGCTCACTCAGGTACCTTTACTTCGTCTGACTAGAGCTTGTCCAAATTTAAAAAGGATTGTCTTAATTTATGAGATAAATTTGAGACAACACCTGCTATTTTTCGTCACCTGCTAATTCTTGTCCTTTGACTTTAGTCAAACATTGACCTTTGACCCTTGGACATCTGCCCATGTGTCATGCACCTTATTGGAGAGCTGGTGGGGGCCTTGTCCCCTTACTAGAACCTGGCAAAGAAGGGGGGTGCATGCCAAGGGATGGCATGCGATCCATGGATAGGGATGCCTGGAGTCCCATGCGAATGGGAGTCCAGGTTGCTTCTGGATTTCTACTTAAGTGGCCCCTGGCTATAGACTTTGACTAGCCCTAGGCACCATCTAAGGATGAATTTATGGGGCTCTCATCTGATTGGATCAGGTGATGTCATCTCACCAATCAGATTTAGATCTGATTTCACAAAGGGTTGTGATTGGTTGGGATGAAGAGGACTGCATGGATCAAGAAGGGTCTATAAATAAGACCCTGCTGCGCCCCTAACTTTGAGAGAGTTCCCTCTTAGCCACACCCCAAGGCTGCCCTCTCCCTCCTCCATGCCAACTTCTGATCCTCCCTCTCCTCTCCACGTCCAAAAAGTTTTGGGCTTCAATGGTTGGTGCGATTCCAGGATCAAGAAAAAGGCGATCAAAAGCAAGAAGGCTGCACTGCTGCAAAGATGACTGTTGACTGCTGATCTTCAAGAAGGAGTTTTGAAGATCCTCCAGATCAGATCCAGATCTAATTTTTGGAGATGTGATAGAGAAGAAGAGGATCTCCAGATCCAAGCCTGAGTGGATACCGGATAGAGGCCAGGCGCTTGCGTGGCTAGATCCAGAACCTTCCGCTGCAATACAGGATCATCAACAGGGATAATAGGATTACCCAAATCAAGGTAAATTAAATTTGATTTAATTTATTTTTTATTTTATTTATTAAAATAATAAGAATTAGATCTATGAAACATATCATAGATCTGATTTGGATCATGTGAGAGAAAATTTTTGAAATATATCTCTTGATCTGATCAGATCTGAACGAACCTGGACCGGGAAATCAGGATTTTTCCTTCAACTGGTATCAGAGCCATGGTTCTAAAAGTTATTTAGATCTGATTTTTAATTTATTTTAATTAAAAATAAAGTGATTTTAGATGTCACATGAGATGTGATCAGATCTAAAATCAAAAAAATTAAAATTAAATGATTTGGATCTAAGATTATGAAAATATGCATGACTAGTTCTAAAATAGAATAGTTCTATAGAATAGTCTTGCATGTCTTTGATTTAATCTGATTAAATCATATTTTAGATCTATTTATTTACTATTTTTTGATATTATAAAATTATATAATAACATCTAAAAAATAGCAAATAAAAATTATTTAATTTTTAAATATCATATGAGATATGATTGATGCATGTCTAGACTAGTTGTAGAATAGTTCTACATAATTGTCTAGATTAGAATTTATTTTGATTAGATCAATTTAAATCTAATTTTTTAGATTATTATGAGATAATTTAGATCTGAAAATATGCATGATTTGATACATGAGATGTATGCAAAATATGCCATGATTAGATCTAAATTTGTATATGAGATATATGATATAGATCTAAAACTACTGTTTTGTAGATTTACATGTTCCTGATTAAGGCGTTCCTCTTGGCCGTCCGGTCATAAGAACGAAGAAGGGTTTAAAGGCCCTCTCTTCCCATTCGATGGGGTGTTCTTATGATGTGTAGGGGTGCTGCGTGTTCGTCCTTAATCAGAAACCCAAAACTTACTTTCTGCAAAACCCTAGATCCTGAAACCCTAGGATTTATTGTGCATATTTTGTTTATGAACCCAACTTAATTAAGAATTAAGTTTATGGAATATTAATTAGGTCTAAAATTGAGAATTTCAGATCTAAGACATATTCATAATACTGGGTTCGGGCTTGGGTAGCTCAATTAGGTCTAAGCGGTTGATCAAACCGAATCAAGAGTTGGTTAGATGGGATCAACAATGCTTAAATTGACCAGCCTAATAGGATTAAGTCTGGGTCAAGATCGAGTCACGATCAAGCAAGACCTAATTAGGCTCAGAGGTTAGAGTCTGGATTGTAGGCTAACCCAATTGGTTCTGACTCAACAATTTGGTGTCTAAGGTAAGTTTGGCACAGACGACCGACTGGTTTTTAATTGGAAGCTACTCGACCTGAATGCGTTCTTGTGCGAGTTAATGGCATATTCCTTCCACCGGTCTCACTTACCTGGCCATATCTGTTGACACAGTTCTGATCTGAGGTGGTCAATAATCCGAGCTAACCCATGCCACTAGGTTAGTCATAATTGTTATGACTAAGCCAAGTCTAGTTTAATGAGACCTGAATCAATTCTCCCTAAGAAAAGATTAAGTCTGAGGTCTTCCACCATTGTAGATGTGCGGGCCCTTCCCGGGGTTGATTGTTCTCGGCTGGATACAGTGGCTCAGTTGCACCGGGAAGATGCAACCATGTCTATTAGGCATTGGATGCTATGGGCTGGAGGATGAGTTGGGCTCAATATTTCGGATACGGTGAGAGACTCAATTAGGAACCCAGTCTATGCAAATGGTGGGTCTGACTTAACTAAGGAGTGGATCAATATTCCGGATACGGTGAGATTCATGAATTAGAGACCAAGTTTGGGTGCACCATGATTAGAGAATCATTGAACAAGAGTTGTTCACTCATTGGCTAACCCATCACCAATAACTGTTAGGTGAGGTGATGAGTCAGTTGGTGAGACCGCACCACCCACTAGAAATCATTAATCGTGGAGATTTTCGCATCTCTACAGAGGGAGTGTAGGGATCCGAGAAAATAGTGGGAGCTAATTTGTTTAAAAATAAAATCCCTAAACAAATTGGTCAAGTCAAAATTACAGTATCTAACTAGAATCTTTGACTCTCTACAGGAAAATGTCTGCGTCCAACCCACTGGCACGTATCCTGGACACACATAGACTGACTGGACCCAATTATAAAGATTGGCTCAGGAACTACAAAATTATTTTGGGTTCAGAGAAGTTAACCACATGTTTTGGACCAGGACCCTCCCACCTTACCAGCTCGTCCATCCACTGAACAGAGAGCGTCTCTGGAAAAATGGATTGACGAAGATAATAAGGCCAGATACTACATGTTGGGCTCGATGTCTGATGAGCTCCAGCGCCAACATGAAGATATCGGGACTGCTCGCCAAATGTTGGCTCACCTGCAGGAGATGTTTGGTGAGCAGAGTCGCGCAGCCAAATATCAAGTCACGAAATGACTTTTTAAGGCTAAGATGCGTGATGGGCAGTCAGTCCAAGATCACTGTCTGACAATGATCAAGGACATGGAAGAGCTTGAGAAGCTCGGTGTGAAGTTGGACTTGGATCTGCAGAACGATATTATTCTGCAATCCTTGACTGATGCATATGGGCAATTCATCATGAATTACCACATGCATAAACTTCAAAATTCCTTGGCCGAGTTGATTAATATGCTGGTTACCGCTGAGCTTTCTATGAAAGGTTCTAAAGGCTCAGTTCTTGCTATGGAACGGACTTCTTCCAAAAGAAAGTCTTATGGAAAGAAAAAGAAGTCTGTGAAAAAGCAAAAGGTGGAAGGAGGAAAGAAGAAAAAGGCAGAAGAAGGAAGAAGAAGGGCCGATGGCAAAGGAAAGTGTTTCCATTGCAACAGCGACGGCCATTGGAAGCGGAACTGCCCTACTTACCTGGCCACCCTGAAGAACAAGAAGGAAGGTCCTTCTGGAGGTATGCTCGTTATTGAGTCTAACCTTACGGTTTCTTCTGCATCCAGTTGGGTGCTTGACTCTGGTTCTAGTGCTCATCTGTGCACTTCTATGCAGGGTCTTGAGGATAGCAGGAGGCTGAGGGATGGAGACATGATCCTACGCATCGTCGGTAATGGAGCAAGAGTTGCTGCAGTAGCCGTGGGAACATACCCTCTTCGATTACCATCTGGTTTAGACTTAGTTTTAAAAGACTGTTATTATGTGCCTGCAGCTAGCAGGAATTTGATTTCTGTTTCATGCTTAGCACAAGAAGGTTATGTGATCACCTTCTTTAAGGACCATTGTAACATTCTTTATGAAAGAAATAAAATTGCAAATGGTTTCCTTATTAATGGTCTTTATCAGCTACATATTGATGTACCTATTTTAACTATCGAGCAAAACGTGAATGCCAAACGACCTAGGGATAGTCCAAACGACAGATATCTATGGCACCTGAGATTAGGTCATATAGCAGAAGATAGGATTCAACAAATTGGAGAAAAATGGGCTATTGAGTCCATTGACTTTTGAGTCATATCCAACTTGTGAATCTTGTCTTCAAGGCAAAATGACTAAACTCCCTTTTGTTGGACATCGGGAGAGGGCCACAGATCTCCTTGCCCTAGTACATACTGATGTGTGCGGCCCATTTGATGTGCCGGCTAGAGGCAATTTTGTCTACTTCATTACCTTTACCGATGATCTGTCTAGGTATGGGTATGTGTATCTTATGAGACACAAGTCTGAAGCTTTTGAAAAGTTCAAAGAATTCAGACATGAAGTAGAAAAACAAACTGGAAAACCCATTAAGGTTCTTCGATCAGATCGAGGAGGTGAATACCTTAGCCGGGAATTCCTAGACTATCTCAAGGAAAATGGCATAGTCTCTCAATGGACTCCACCAGGAACACCTCAACTCAATAACGGGGTTTCAGAATGGAGAAATCGGACTCTATTGGATATGGTTCGATCCATGATGAGCTTCACAGACCTCCCTGATTTTCTTTGGGGACACTCATTGTTAACTTCAATATCTACTGAATAGGGTTCCCTCTAAAACCGTTCCTACCACACCGTATGAGATATGGCACGGTAAGAAACCAAGTCTGAGTCATCTCAGAATTTGGGGTTGTCCGGCTCATGTCAAAAGACAACAAGCGGACAAGTTAGAGTTTAGGTCCTTTAGAGCTCGATTCATAGGATATCCTAAAGAGTCATTAGGATACTATTTCTACATTCCAGAAGACCACAATGTGATTGTGAGTCGACATGCCATATTTTCTTGAAAAATAGTTTATTCAAGATAGCGGCATTGGAAAGCAGATTAAGCTTGATGAGAAAGTCTCACAAGTACAGAGGAAGCTAAGGACCAAGTGGAACCAAATCAGGTTGAGCCAATAAGAACACTACCTCCTCCACCTCGTAGATCGGAAAGAGTTTTCCCCCTGAAAGATACTTAGGTATTATTTCAGAGGAAAGTAGAGGAAAATGTTCCTCATAGGTAATGGTGCTCATGGTGATGATCCCAAAACCTACAACGAGGCGATATCAGATATCGACTCCGAGAAATGGCTTAGAGGCAATGAAGTCAGAAATTGACTCGATGCACTCAAACCAAGTCTGGACCTTGGTAGATCCACCAGAAGGTATAGTACCTATTGGGTGTAAATGGATCTTCAAGAGAAAGATTGGTGCAGATGGGAATGTGGAGACATTCAAGGCTAGACTAGTGGCAAAAGGTTATAGTCAACGTGCGAAGGCATTGACTATCAGGATACCTTTTCCCCAGTAGCTATGCTAAAATCCATCCGCACATTGCTTGCCTGTTGCAGCCTATTTCGATTATGAAATATGGCAAATGGACGTGAAAACGGCATTCCTAAATGGATATCTTGAGGAAGATATCTATATGGAACAGCCGCTAGGTTTCACATCCAGTGATACTGATCACAAGGTTTGCAAGCTGCAAAGGTCCATATATGGACTTAAGCAAGCATCTCGGAGCTGGAACACTCGTTTCAATGATGTGATCAAAAAGTTTGGTTTCATCAAAAATGAAGAGGAACCATGTGTTTTCAAAAAGGTCAGTGGGAGCGCTGTTGTCTTCCTCGTATTGTACGTGGATGACATCCTCCTTATTGGGAATGATATTCCCATGTTGACACATCAGTCAAATGTGGTTGTCCAAGGAATTCTCCATGAAAGACCTAGGTGAAGCATCCTTTATTCTAGGAATTAAGGTCTATAGGGATAGACCGAATAGGATGCTAGGACTTTCACAGAAGATGTACATAGAGGAAGTACTAAAGAGGTTTAGTATGGAAAACTCTAAGAGGGGATTAATACCCTTCAGACATGGTATTCATCTTTCCAAGAAGATGTGCCCCAGCACACCTGAGGAAATAGAACGCATGAGCAAGATCCCTTATGCTTCTGCAATAGGGAGCCTCATGTATGCCATGCTATGTACACGACCTGATATAGCCCATGCTGTGAGTGTCACAAGCAGATATCAGTCAAATCCAGGTGAAGAACACTGGACTTCTGTGAAATGTATCCTTAAGTACTTGAGAAGAACTAAGGATATGATGTTGGTCTTTGGTAATGGAGAACTCCAAGTCCAGGGATACACAGACTCGGATTTTCATGTCCGATATAGATGATCGAAAGTCGACATCTGGAAGTCTGTTTGTGTGCAATGGTGGAGCTGTCAGCTGGAAGAGTTCCAAGCAAACTGTGATAGCAGATTCCACCATGGAAGCAGAATATATCGCTGCATCAGAGGCTGCAAAGGAAGCATTCTGGTACAAGAAGTTTGCTGCAGAAATTGGAGTAATGCCATCAGATGCCATTCCTCTATACTGCGACAACAATGGCGCCATAGCCCTTGCTAAGGAGCCGAGGTCTCACCAGAAATCCAAGCACATTGAGCGGCGATACCATCTCATCCGCGATTACCTTCGAGAAGGGTTACGTTCGAGGTCAAGAGAGTCAACTCCGCAGATAATGTGGCAGACCCACTTACAAAGCCGTTGGGCCAGCAGAAGATCGAAGCCCACCTTGAGAAGATGGGACTTAGACTTGTAGCCAATTGGCTTTAGGACAAGTGGGAGATTGTTAGATATATGTGCCCTAGAAGCCAGAATTGGCTGACACTTGTAATACACTTCTAGGGGCAAAATTATAATTTTGACTATAATAATAAAATGGGTTATTTTCTATCACATATGTGTATTTAGTGTCTGTGATACATCCTTTGAGTTAATGGTAATGATAATTCATATTTTCAAGAGTTGAAAATTTAAGACATGAATTTTAATCATTATTAACTCATAAAATGCTCCCGACCATAGGATCATCACGAGGATGGTGATTGATCCGGAAGGTTGGTGTACAATCGCTTCTCTTTAGTAGATGAGTCTTGAGTCTACTATGGTGTGGAGACACCGGAGCGAGAGTACAGGTACTCGTTAGAGAACGAGGGCACTGAGCGTGACCACCTCGAGTAGTCATTAAGGAAGTCTACCTTCTCGTCAATGACTGACTCGATGCTGCAGTAGTGTGTCTGGTTCTTTGACCTGAGGTGCATCGGCAGTTCACCTTGAGGGTGTTATAGTTTGACTACACCATTACTCGGATCTCCTAGCCATATGGAACCCTGAGGTGTATGTTGGCTATAGCATGTTCATTGTAGGAACTGGATTGCATCAAGATGGAATCTATCTACCTCGGTGGTAGAGGAGCAGCCCTATGATGATCATGAGAATCAAGTCCATAAGCCCATGGCCATGGTAGAGTAAAATAATAGAAAAGAGTTTCTATTAAGATTTTTACATCGGACTTGAATCGAATGATTAAATCATATGATAGAAATTAGGGTTTGATGAGTTCACCTTAACCCTAATCTGATCAAGGCTCAAGATAGAAGAACTTAATCACATAAGTAGCTAAACCAAGAGGTTCATTTTCAATTTTGATGGGTTGCCACCATATACTGCTAGATGTCACTGGTGGATTTTGGGAGCAATTAGAATGATTTAGATGATCAATCATTCCAGTTATCTAAATCAGAAGAGTTTTGATCCATCGAAGGAGTTTTGATGATGTCGATGATGGAGATCATGACATATCCCATTACCATATAGAACTCAACCTAACTAGATCACACAAATAAGGATTTGAATCTGGATATCATTAATTGGACTAACCCAGTTCAATTGATTTGAATTAGATTCAATTCGGTTTATGAAAATCATGGTAGCACATGATTGAACCTAACGTTCTCCTTTTACTATCATTAAAAGTTATCTCGACTGAACCAAATATGTTTGTGCTCACTCAGGTACCTTTACTTAGTCTAACTATAGCTTGTCTAGGTCAGAAAAGGGTTATCTTAATTTATGAGATAAATTTGAGACAACACCTACCATTTTTCGTCACCTACTAATTCTTATCCTTTGACTTTGGTCAAACATTGACCTTTGACCCTTGGACATCTGTCCATGTGTCATGCACTTATTGGAGAGCAAATAGAGGCTTATCCCCTTACTGGAATTTAGAAAGGAGAGGGTGCATGCCTAGGATGGCGTGCACCCATGGATAGGGATGCCTGGAGTCCCATGCGAATGGGACTCCAAGTTGCTTCTGGGTTTCTACTTAGGTGGCCCCTGGCTATAGACTTTGATCAGTCTTAGGCACCATCTAAGGATGAATTTATGGGGCTCTCATCTAATTGGATTAGGTGATGTCATCCCACCAATCAGATTTAGGTCTGATTGCATGAAGCAATGCGATTGGTCGGAATGATGTGGCACTGCATGGCGTAGAAGGATCTATAAATAAATCCTGTCTGCACCCTACATTGAGAGAGTTCCCTCATAGCCACACCCCAAGGCTGCCCCTCTCCCTCCTCCATGCCATCTTCTGATCCTCTCTCTCCTCTCACACCCAAGGGGAGTTGGGCTTCAGTTTGGTGCGATCCAGGCAAGAAAAGGCTGACGAGAAACAGAAGAAGGCAACACTACTGCAGAGACGACTGCTGATCTTCAGAAGAAGTTTTGAAGATCCTCAAAATTAGATCCAGATCTAATTTTTGGAGAAGTGATAAAGAAGGAGAAGATCTCCAGATCCATCCTAAGTGGATACCGATAGAGGCCAGGTGCTTGCGTGGCTAGATCCAGAACCTCAGGCAATCAATAGGATCATCAAAGGATAATCGGATTACCCACATCAAGATATAAATTAAATTAAATTTAATATATTTTTATTTTTATTTATTATATCTGTAAAATTAGATCTGAAACATCTCAGATCTGATCTAGATACATGATAGAAAATTTTTAAAAATATCTCTCTCGATCTGATTAGATCTGAACGAACCTGATCCAGAAAATCAAGATTTCTCATTCATGTCTATCATTGGACAATTCAAATTCTGAGATGACTCAGACTTGGCTTCTTACCATGCCATATCTTATACAGTGTGGTGAGAATAATTTTAAATAAAACCTTATTTAGTAATTAGATAGATGTCATTAAATTATGTCACTAAAAAAACACAGGAAGGTTCATAAAGCTCATCAAGGATTGGACCATATCTAAAAGGATTCGATTTCTCCATTCTGAAAATCCGTTGAGTTGAGGCATTCCAGATGGAATCCATTATGAGACTATACTATTGTCCTTGAGATAGTCGATCTAAACGAAGAACCTTAATGGCCTTTTCGATTTGCTTTTCCACTTAAAATTTGAATTTCTTGAACTTTCAAAGGCTTCAAACTTATGTTGCATCAAGTATACATAACCATATAGAGATAGATCATCAATAAAGATAATGAAGTAGATATAATTACCTCTGATCGGCACATAGAATGGGCCATATACATCTATATGTTGAGATATCAGCTACTTTGATACCACTTATTAAGAATCTATTATTGGAATATTGTGATAGGAAGAAAGAAGAAAATAAAATAAGAAAATAATCAAGTATGTGGATCAGTCCAAAGACTCGCCTCCATGGGGCATGCAAAGCTCCACTATGAAAGAAAAAAATAAGTACATGAGGAGAACACCCACTCTCAACTCACTGTACATAAATCTTTCTTAACTAGAAGCTACCCTCACAAGTGTTCTCTTAGAATCCCAAGGAGACCCTCAAAAGCTACAAGATGCTCTACCCTCATAGCCTTCGTGTCGGATGCTATGCACCTATTACTTCTCTCTCTCATGGGATGCACATACTCGACACTCTACCAAGCTCCTCTCGATGGCTGTCTGAGCCTCTCTACGTGCCTCTCATTCCACACGTGCCACCTTCTGCTCCACAGCACCTTAGTCCTTTAAATAGGATGAGAATTTTCTTCTCAGTAGTTCACAGGAGTCCTAATAGGGCTCTTTCTTCTAATATGAGTCAAACATAATCTTGATGGAGTCTTGGAATATTTTCCAACCTTTAGATCATGACCGCAGTCCTTCATGGCTATTTGATCCTATGGTCCACATACAACTCTCATAGACCCTTTGGATTAATCACAATCCAAGTCAAAATAGAAAATCTCATCATGTTCTATTCGTCTCCATTGAGCCAGCTCTATCGGGGGTCGAGCTGGCTTGACTGTGTCTCATCCGAACTCCTACTTTCTATCTATCTGAGAGGATTGGCTCGATTATGGTTTGAGCTGGCTCGATCTTAGTTCGAGCCAACTCAACCTCATATCTAAGCTATCTTGACTACTTGATGATTTGATTCTCCTCTATTATGGATCGAATTTGAGGTGTCAAATCCTAACAATTTCCACCTCGACTCAACAATTGGCCTCCACCTGACTTTGAGAGCTTGTGATCCATCTGCCCTCATGCCCTGTGTTGTGCTATCAACTTGCTCTGATACCAAATTATTGGGATATCAGCTATTCTGATACCGCTTGTTAATGATCTAGTACCAAATTATTATGGCAGAAAGAAGGAAGAAATAAAATAAGAAAATAATTAAGTACATGGATCAGCCTAAAGGCTCACCTTCATGGGGCATGTAATGCTTCATTATGAAAGAAAAAAATAGGTACAAGAGGAGAACACCCACTCTCAACTCCCCATACACAAATCTCTTTCAACTAGAAGTTATCCTCACAAAAGCTCTCTCAGAATTTCAAGGAGATCCATAGAAGCTATAAGATTCTCTACCCTCATAACCTTCTCGTCGAATGCTATGCACCTGTTGCTTCTCTCTCTCATGGGCTGCACGTACTCAGTGCTCTACCAAGCTCCTCTCAATGGCTGCCTGAGCCTCTCTATGTGCCTCTCACATTATACGCACCACCTTTTCTTCTCCATAGCACCTCAACCTTTTAAATAGGATGAGAATCCACTTCTCAATAGTTCACAGGAGTCCTAATAGGGCTCATTCTCATAATAGGAGTTGAACATGTCCTTGATGGAGTCTTAGAATGTTTTTGATCTTCAGATCATGATCGCAGCCCTCAATGGTCACTAGATCCTGTGGTTCATGCGCAACTCCCATAGATCCCTTAGATTAGTTACAATTTGAGTCCAAACAAAAAAAATCTCATCATGTTCTATTCGCCTCCATCGAGCTAGCTCGGTTAGGGGTTGAGCTGGCTCGACTACGTCTCGCCCGAACTCCTACTATCGTCTACCTAAGAGAGCCAGCTTGGTTGTGGTTCGAGTTGGCTCAATCTCAATCCAAGCTGGCTTGACTGCATATCATAGCCGATCCGACTGCTATGCTAAAAACCTATTCACTTTTTGCTGTGGATCAAATTCGAGGCATCAAATTCTAACAATCTCCACCTCAACTCAACATTTGATCTCCACCTGACAATGAGAGCTTGTGATCCATCTCGCCCCCATGCCCTGGGGCATGCTTGCTGATCATGGATGGGCAAACATGCGAGTCGAGCCAGGCCGCTCGATCTCACCTCTGTCATGGGCTATGTCCACTTTGATCAAAGATCTGCTCGAAGAATTCTCATATGGCAAAAGGAACATTACTCTGTGATGTCACCTCTTGTCCTCCCGAGTCTTCGGTCCCGTGTCCGATCCATCACCTAGAGCTTCACCTTGCACTGGGCTCCCCCTAGCTACTGAAGCTCCACCACGCACTGGGCTTCCTGCCAGATAGTAATATCCTCTTGTCTTCTTCTTTCCCTCCAATATCATCCTATCGCCACATATGACCTTCAGAATTCCACCACCAACTACCCATCTATAGCCGTTTGAATCTAGTCTGCTCAATGGCATAAGATTTCATCTAAAATTGAATATGTATCAGACCTCCCCTGATCTCCTCACTGCACCATCACGTGTCCTCTAGCTGATCGTCTCGATGCCTCTGATCGCACAGCTCGATCTATCTAATAGATAAGCAATGCCATCACTACTCTCTGAGAAGTCAAACTGCTTCTTTCTATAATAAACAGGATATGTGCATGCAGAATCTAAAATCCACTACTGAAAAGAACTAGATACCTCATCAGATATTTTTGGGACATCATCCTCTAACATGCTATTGGCCGTCACTGCAGTATCCCTCGTCCGATCTTTGAGTTATGGATAATCCTTGACTCGATGTCCCAACTCATCGCACCTATACCATCTGATCTTACTAGGATTCCTTATCTTGGATCTGGATCGTCCACCTCACGATCCTCCATCACTTCGTCTATTGCCTCTTGCTCCTTCAAAAATCACCAAAGCTGAGCTACCGTCATCTAAGCTTAAAGCTAGGTTCTCCCTCCTAAGAATCTCGTTCTGGAGTATCACTGTAGTGACCTCATCCATCTTGATGATGCTCTTTTCCACTAGAAGAGTAGTCACCAAGGACTCATACGAAGGAAGGAGCGACGCTAGCAAGACCAATGCCCTGAACTTCTCCAAAACTTCTTCACCAATGCTGAGGAGGTCGGTGAGGATCTTCTAAAAGTTGGATGGATGCTCCTGTATGCTTTGGCCTTAGTCCATCCGCAGCTGGTAGAACTGCCTCCAAAGAAGTAGTTTATTGGTGAGTAACTTCGTCATGTACAACTCCTCAAGCTTTGACCATAGCATTATCAAAAAAATCTTGTCAAGTACATGCATCACCACATCATCCGCTAGGTACAAGCAGATCATGCTCACCGCCTGTATCTAGATCTGCTTCCAATTCTTCATCTCTATGGTGGCTGGCGTCTCGTCATAAAAGAGAGCATCAATCAACCCATGTTGAATGAGGACATCCTTTACCCTTACTTGCCATAAGGAGAAATTGCCCTTCCTATCGAACCTATTGATCTCCACCTTGATTATGCTTGTCTTCTCCATATTCTTCATTCTCTATCCACCACTACAACCTATGCTCTGATACTATCTAGCTCTGATACCAATTATTATGGTATCAACTTGCTCTGATACCAAACTATTAAAATATCAACTACTCTGATATCACTTGTTAAGGATCTAGTACCAAATTATTACAGTAGGAGGAAGGAAGAAAAAAATTAGAAAATAATAAGTATATGGATCAGCCTAATGGCTCGCCTCTATGGGGCGTACAAAGCTTCACTATAAAAGAGAAAAATAGGTACAAAAAATGAACACTCACTCTCAACTCATCATACATAAATCTCTCTCAATTAGAAGCTATCCACACAAAGCTCTCTCAGAATCTCAAGAAGACCCATAGAAGCTACAAGATGCTCTGCCCTCATAGCCTCGTCGTTGGATGCTATGCACCTGTTGCTTCTCTCTCTCATGGGCTGCACATACTCGACGCTCTGCGTGCCTCTCATGCCACATGCACCATCTTTTCTGCTCTACAGCACCTCAGCCTTTTAAATACAATGAGAATCCTCTTCTTAATAGTTCATAGGAGTCCTAATAGGGCTCGTTTCACTAATATGAGTCGAACATATCCTTGATGGAGTCTTGAAATATTTTTCGACCTTCAAATCATGACTATAACCCATCATGCCTGCTGGATCCTATGGTCCATGCACAACTCCTGTAGACCCTTTGGATTAATCATAATTCGAGTCCAAATAGAAAAAATCCCATCATGTTCTATTCGCCTCCATCGAGCTAGCTCGATATGAGGTCGACCTAGCTCAACTGCATCTCACTCGAACTCCTGTTGTCGTCTACTTGAGAGAGCTAGCTCGATCTCTATCTGAGCTGGCTCAACTACGTATCAGAGCTAGACCAACTGCTGTGCTGAAAATTGATTCACTTCTTACTGTGGATCGAATTCGAGGTGTCAAATCCTAACACCCTAGGGCACGTCTGTTGATTATGGATGAACAAACATGAGAGTCAAGCCAAGCCACTCAATCCCACCTCCATCAATGGCTGTGTCCACTCCGACCAAAGACCTACTTGGGAAAGTCTCCTACAGCAATAGGAACTTCACTCTACGATATCACCTCTCATCCTCCTGAGTCTCCCATTTTATGCCTGATCCACCTCCACCTAGAGCTCCACCTCACACTAGGCTCCTTTTGACTCTGGAAGCTCCATCTTGCACTAGGCTTCCTGCTAGATAGTAATGTCCTCTCATCCTCTTCTCCTCTAATATCATGCTACACCATGCGTGACCTTCAAGATTCTATCATCAGCTATACATCTGTAACCATTTGAATCTAGTCTGCTTAGTGAGATAAGATTCTGCCAAAAATTGGGTATGTATCAGACCTCCCCCACTCTCCTCACTGCACCATCATGTATCCTTCAGCTGACCATTCCGATGCCTCTAATCGCATATCTCGATCGATTCGGCAAATAAACAGTGCTCTCATTGCTCTCTAAGGAGTCAAACTACTCATCTATGCAATAAACATGATATGTGCATGCAGAATCTAAAATCTACTACTGGAAAGAAGTACATACCTCCTCAGATATCTCCAAGACATCATCCTCTAACTCACTACTGGCCATCGCTACAATAGCTCTCATCCGATTCTTGAGTTATAGGCAATCTTTGACTCGATGCCCCAACTCATCTTGGACCTGGATTATCCTCCTTGCGATCCTCTGCTGCTCCATCTATTGCTTTCTTCTTCCTAAAAAATTATCAAAGCTAAGCTACCACCATCTGAGCTCAAAGCTGGGTTCTTTCTTCTGAGAATCTCATTTTGGAGTATCGCTGTAGTGACCTCATCCATCTTGATGGTGCTCCTTCTTGCTAGAAGAGCAGTCACCAAGGACTCATACGAAGGAGGGAGCGATACTAGCAAGACCAACGCCTTGGTCTTCTCCTTAACCTTTTCACTAATGCTGCGGAAGTTAGTGAGGATCTTCTAAATGTTGGATAAATGCTTTTGCTTGCTCTGGCCTTTATCCATCCGTAACTAGTAGAACTGCTACCAAAAAAATAGCATGTTGGTGAGCAATTTCGTCATGTACAACTCCTCAAGCTTCGACCATAATGCTATCGGAGAAGTCTCACCAAGTATATGGATAACCACATCATTCAATAGGTACAAGCGGATCATGCTCATTGCCTGCATCTAGATTCATTTTCAATCTTTCACCTCCATGGCACCTGGCATCTCGTCGTATAAAAGAGTGTCGATCAACCCATGTTGGATGAGGACATCCTTTACTTTTGCTTGCCATAAGGAGAAATTGCTCTTTCCATTGAACTTGTTGATCTCTACCTTGATTGCACTTGTCTTCTCCATATTCTTCAATCTCTATCCGCTACTGCAATCTGCACTCCAGTACTATTCAACTTTGATACTAATCTATTGTGATATCAGCTACTCTGATGCCACTTGTTAAGGATCTAGTATCAAAATATTGAGGTAGGAAGAAAGAAGAAAACAAAACAAGAAAATAACCAACTACGTGGGTCAGTCTAAAAGCTTGCCTCTATAGAGCATGCAAAGCTCCACCATGAAAGAAAAAAATAAATACAAGAGGAGAACACCCACTCTTAACTCACTGTACACAAATCTCTCTAAACTAGAATCTACCCTAACAAAAGCTCTCTCAGAATCCTGAAGAGATCCTCAGAAGCTATAAGATGCTCTGCCCTCACAGCCTCCACGCCAGATGCTATGCACCTATTACTTCTCTCTCTTACGGGCTGCATGCACTCAGCACTCTACCAAGCTCCTCTCGATGGCTGTCGGAGCCTCTCTACATGTCTCTCATGCCAAACGCACCACCCCCTACTCCACAGTACCTCAGTCCTTTAAATAGGATGAGAATTCTCTTCTCAACAGTTCATAGGAGTCCTAATAGGGTTCTTTCTTCTTGATGGAGTCTTGGAATATTTTCCAACCTTTAGATCATGATCGTAGCCCTCTATGGCCACTGGATCCTATGATCCATGAATAACTCTTTTAGACCCTTTGGATTAATCACAATCTAATTCTAAGCAGAAAATCCCAACCTATTCTATTCATCTCCATCGAGCAGGCTCTATCAAGGGTCGAGCTGGCTCGATTGCATCTTGCCCAAACTCCTGCTTTCTATTTGCTTGAGATGGTCGGCTTGATTGTAGTTTGAGCTGGCTCGATCTCACCATGAGCTGACTGGATCCCATATCCAAGTCTACTCGACTGCTTGATGATTTGATTCTCTTCTACGGTGGATCGAATTCGAGGCATCAAATCCTAATAGATATTTGCCTCCTCGATCTAATCAAAGAACCTTAATGGGCTTTCTAGTTTGACTTTTTACTTATTATTGGGGATAAATCCTGCTCCCATCGAAGTTCAGTCTGATGCTTAGCCTAATATAACTGTTAATCATAGAAGAGCTTCGATTGAGAATTCTCCTCCAGCGATTGAACTCCCAGAGAACTCCTCCAGTGGTCGAACTCCCTGCAGTCATCCAGGAAGGTCTCCGCACGAGTTCGATCTCATACGTGGTGTGAACCAACCCACACCCAGACTACCTTAGAGGAGTCCAAACTCCTTTAGAATTGATATAGCTTAAAGGTCATCACCAACTAACGTCCATCCCTCCAAACTTTGACCATCAAATCTCAAACGAACTGGCATCTCATGACAACAAATATAATCTTCCATAACAAACTCCATGTGGCCTCGAGCGGCCTACTACTCGACAGTTATGGCTGTCACTATCAACTTATTACAGTCTCCGTCTATAAAAGGGATCCTCTAGATATATTTTCTCAAGGCTCTATTCTTCCTTCCAAAAATTCTGCAACTTTCTTGACTGAGCACCCCATTTCTATTGGTCAAAAGAGCTAACTTGATAGTCAGAGGATCTTGCTGAAGCCGTCACCCCTGACTCTAGACGAGACTTGTTTTGCAGATCACCGATGATGATCTCATCTTCTCCGATGGCAACCAAATTTTGCACCAATAGGATTGGTGCAAGAGGAAGGGCCTCTATTCCTGAGGATTCTTTGTTTTTAAAGGAGTGCTTAGCAGCGATCTCTCTTCTTTCTCTCAAGAGTTTTTTTCAGAAAAAATGCCTTTCAGAAAATCTTCTACCCGATGGTCAACTGCCTCTGCAGCTAGATCTCGTCCAGATCTATCCGCTCTCATTTCAATCCTGGCAACTCAAGCTTTACCTGCAGCCATGATGGATGCAGAGCAATTCAATCTGCTGGTCCAGTAGGTTTGCAGGCTCGCGAAGGTAATGCAGGCCTTGCATTGATAGGCTCCGATGTCAATTCAATCAGAGTAGGCTTCTCTAGAGTCTCATGATCTGATCTAAGGATGGCCGACTTAGGCTAGGCAGTCGGTGACCTTCAGAAAGAGAAAGCAGAGGGTGGAGAGCTCTTACTCTAACCATGACTCGACCTGGAGGGGAGTTTTGTCCCCATTCCATTAGAAAACCTTGGAGATTAACGATCGTGAAGATCTTCTGGATCAAAGGCTCTAGGTAATGAGCTGACAAATCGAAGAAATCTATCATGCTCCCTCCTCCCATGGTAACGATATTTGCACTGATCCTTCTTTTGCTCATAAGATTGTGTAGGAACCAATTTCGTCAAACTTCAAGCTTCCGTAGTTTGAGAGTTACGATAGGACCATCGATCCGGTCGACCATCTGGAGGCCTTCCAAATAATGATGCTACTCCACGGCATGCCAAATGCCATTCTGTGTCAGGCTTTTCCATCCACCCTCAAGGGAGCCGCCAGGAACTGGTACTCGGCACTTAAGTCAGGTACCATCTTTTTCTTCAATCAAATTAGCCATCAATTTGTGGCTCATTTCGTTAGCAGTCGATATCCCTATCGAGGTTCAAATTTTTTGATAAATATCAAATAGGAGGAGGAATCTATCCAAACTTATGTCATCTGATTTAATGCTGCCGCATTGGAGGTCCGAAATCAGTCTACTGCAATGGCCGTGCTTAAGGGCGATCTTTAGAAAAATGATTTGCTGTTCTCTCTAAAGAAGTACCCTAGGGACTTTGCCGATATGCTGGTCCGGACTGAAGGTTATGCCCGAGCTGAAGAGGCCATTAAGGCTAGGGACAATAAAGCCACCCAGGAGCGGTAGGTGGGTGAACCAAATGTCCCCACGACTGGAAAGAAATCGAGCGGAGCTTGGCCACGCTTCCAAACTCCTCCGGAGCATAAGCTGGCCCGGACCCCTACCCAGACCTAGAGGCAAGATAGCCTGGATAGAAGGGCACAATGGAGCTCTTCCTTTAGAAAATTCAATAATTACGTCCCTCTCAATGCTCCAAAAACCCAAGTACTGATGGAGATCAGGGATCAACTATCGAGATCGGAAAGGATGCGCACTCACCCCGATAAATGCAATCCTAGCAAGTTCTGCCTCTACAATCACAATCATGGTCACGATATGAAAGAGTGCACCCAGCTTCCGGATGAGATTGAGGAGTTCATTAGATGCGGTAGGCTGGGTCGGTTCCTATGACATCGATCGAAAGGATGGGAGGATCGGCCTAGAGCACCCCCACCACCAAAACCTTCGAGGGATGGAGAGCAGCGAGATGATCGGCCCCCAATCGACATCATTAACACCTTCTCTGGGGGACCTGGCAAGGGGAGGCTAGTAGGTAGGCTGAGGTTGGGAAGAGGCAAAGAACTGAAGAGCCCATCACTTTCATCGATGAGAATGCTCAAGGAGTTAGATTCTCGTATAATGACGTAGTTGTAATTTCTTTGAAAGTTGTTGATTATGGTGTACGCTATATTTTGGTAGATCATAGAAGTTTTACTAACGTTCTGTACTATGATGCTTTCTTTAAAATGTCCATATCTGATAATCGTCTGGGACCCATGAGCTCCCAATTGGTCGACTTCACTGGCGATGCTATGCTGGTGGAGGAAATGAAAACTCTAACCATGACTGCAGGACAGTATCCAAAGCAGGCCAAGATGTAGGTCAACTTTTTGGTGGTAAAAGCCCCCTCTGCTTACAATGCTACTCTTGACCGATCTGGTCTAAATGCATTATGAGCCATAGTGTCGACTTATTACCTGAGAATAAAATTTCCAACAAGCAATGGAATAGGTGAAATCAGAGGCAATCAAGTATTAGCCCGGCACTGCTACTCCATTGCCTTACAATATGGCACTTGACATGACCCCTGCCCAATTAATGGGCTTGATGTCCACGATGACCTTGCTGAAGAATGGGGCGAGCCCATAGAAGATCTTGTGACCATCCCCCTGAATGACGAAAACATGGAGCATACGATGTAGATTGGCTCCAATCTGGAGGATGAAGTTTGGGAGCAGCTCATCATCTTTTTATGGAGGAATGCCGATGTCTTCACCTGGGTTTCGATGGACATGCCTGGGATTGACGTTGAGGTTATGGAACATCGACTGGCTATTGATCCCAAGCATCGACCAGCAAAAGAAAGAGTCTGGGGCCATGCACCAGAATGGTAGAAGGCAATAGCAGAAGAAGTCGACAAGCTTCTTAATGCTAGATTTATTCAAGAAATTAGCTATCCGACTTGGATCTCTAATGTGGTCCCGGTCAAGAAGGCCAACGGTAAGTGGAGGATGTGTATAGACTTCAAAAAGCTGAATAAAGTCTGTCCAAAAGATAGCTACCCTCTACCCAAGATTGATCAATTGATAGATGCTACCTCGGGCCACGAGCTCCTCATCTTCATGGATGCCTTTTCTGGCTATAATCAAATACGGATGGCATCAAAGGACGAGGAGAAAACTACTTTTGTTATTGATCGTGGTCTTTATTGTTATAGGGTTATGCCTTTTGGACTCAAGAATGTAGGGGCAACGTACCAACGCCTGGTTAACAAGATATTTAAGAAGCAGATCGACCGTAACATAGAGGTGTATATGGATGACATGCTTATTAAAAGCCATGATTCAATAAACCACATCGCCGACCTCGAAGAGACCTTTAGTGCACTCAAAAAGTATAAAATGAAGCTAAACCCGACCAAGTGCACCTTTGGTGTGACCTTGGAAAAGTTTCTAGGGTTTATGGGGTCGAGGCATGGGATCGAAACAAATCCAAAGAAAATTCAAGCTATTCAGGAGATGACTACTCCAAAAATGATCAAAGAAGTTCAATGTCTGACTGAAAAAATGGCATCCTTAAATTGCTTCATCTCAAGATCGGTCAAATGGTGCATGCCCTTCTTTCAAGTTCTCAAGCAACCAAAGAACATCTGTTGAAGGATGGAGTGCCAACGAGCATTTGAGGAGCTCAAAAATTATCTCAACTCACCCCCACTGCTAGCTAAGCCTGAATTCGAAGAAGAATTATTCTTGTACCTAGCAGCCTCTTTGGTGGCCTTGGTAGCAGTCCTGGTCAAGGAGGAAGCAAAGATGTAGCGATCAGTCTACTATGTAAGCCAAGTCCTGAGGGATGCAGAGATCAGATACTCTAAGTTAGAAAAATTAACTTACTCTCTCTTAATCGCTGCTACGAGACTTCAACCTTACTTTTAAGAACACATCATAACAGTCCTCATAGATCAACCAATAAAAGCAGTCCTTCATTGAACGGATGCTTTTGGAGGAATCATGAAATGGGCAATCGAACTCACGGAGTTTGACATTAATTATCGACCCCAACCATCGATCAAAGCTCAGATATATATAGATTTTATAGCAGAATGTACCATTTTGGATGAAGCTGAGCTTGAACAGGATGAGACCGTTATCCTATGGTTGCAACTGAACCTCTCCGAATAGAGTGCCGACCTTTTTGAAGGATTTTAACCCTGTACGTGGATGGTTCATCCAACTCCACTAGAGCAGGTACAGGATTGATCTTAGTCAACCTCGAGTGAGTCATCATTGAATATGCGCTATGCTTTAAATTTTCTGCAACTAATAATGAGGCCAAATATGAAGCACTGATGTCAGGTTAAAAATAGCAAGAGAGTTAAAAATAGATCAACTTCAAGTCTATAGTGATTTTCAATTAGTGGTCGGCCAAGCCAGTGGCAACTACGAAGCACGAAAGAAAAGTATAATGAAATATCTTGAGAAGGTAAAGAATTTGACTCCAGTCTTTGGCAGTTTTGGCATCAACAGATTGCAAAGACAGAAAATATAAGAGCCAATCTACTCTCTAAATTGGCCACTTTAGCCCTAGCCGAACTGTCCAAAGAAGTATTTTTTGAAAATCTAAAACATCCAAGCTCAGAGGAATCACAACTTGTTATGCAGATAGAGCTCGAGCCGAACTAGATTGACCTGTTAGTTGCCTATCGCAAGGAGGGAGTTCTTCCTCATGATTCGAAAAAAGCATGAAAACTTAGGAATCAAGCCTTTCCGTACATTTTGTATGAGGATAAATTGTATAAAAGATCGTATTCACTACCACTGTTAAGATGTCTCCAACCTTTAAAGGCTGACTTCATATTATGGAAAGTGCATGAGAAAATTTGTGGAAGTCATGTAGGAGCCAGATCCCTATCACAAAGATAACTTCGGCAAGGCTACTATTGGCCGACCTTGTACCATGATTCTATGGAGTATGTCAAGAAATATAATCGCTGTCAGAGAAATATAAATATACAAAGACAGTCAACCTCCGAGCTTACTCCACTTAGCACATCTGGCATTTGTGTAGTGGGGAATGAATATACTTGGCCCTTTACCAATGGTATTCGGACAACGAAAGTTTCTTCTGGTTGCGATCAACTACTTCACCAAATGGGTCAAAGTCGAATCACTAGCAAAAAATACTGAGATGAAGGTACGGGACCTCATCTGAAAATCAATCATCTATTGGTTTGGTCTGCCCTGAACTCTCATAACAGATAATGGTGAATTGTTCGATTGGTCACTTCATTTGGAAGTCGGTCGTCTGCTAATTTGGACTGCCCTAAACTATCATAGCAGATAATGACCGACAATTTGTTAGGGTGAGGTTCGTCGAGTTATACGAAGGTCTAAATATCTTCCATCATTTTACATCGCTAGCTCACCAACAGGCAAATGGGAAAGCTGAAGTGACCAACTGGATCCTATTGGAAGGCATCAAGATAAAACTCGAAAGAGCAAGAGATGCATGGGCAGACGAACTCTATCATGTTCTGTGGGCATACCTCACTATCCAAAGGCTGCCAACTAGAGAAACACCATTTGCCTTAGCTTTCAGAATTGAGATAGTCTTCTCAATCGAATTTAAACTTTCAATGGTGCGGGTAGTGGCCTTCAAAGAATAGCATAATCCGTAGGACCTCATAGCCAATTTTGACCTACTAGAAGAAAAATGGGAGGAAGCCCAAGTTCGGATGGTAGCTTACAGATGAAGGGTGGTCCGATACTATAACTCCAGAGTTAGAGGTAAAATATTCAGAGTGGAAAATTTAGTACTTCGACAAGCTGCCATCTCTCAACCTCAGAACCAGGAGAAGCTTGCCCCTAATTGGGAAGGACCCTATCAGGTCACGGAGGTCGTCCAACTTGGGACGTACTACTTGAAGGAACTCGAGGGGGGAGACCTACCTCGATCATGAAATTTGAAAAATCTATGAATGTATTATCAATGATTTGATTATAATAAAATCTTCCTACTTCAACACCTAATCTTTTTTGCATACTGGTGACAAAGGGGGACTACCCTCCGAACTTGATCTCACAATAAATACAATCCATTAAAAATAGGAGGAGAACATCATCCTAACATGAGCAAAGTCAAAGGCCTCATTCATTTTAGACGAGATGAGGGGAGAGGCCCAGACAATGGCCTTAGACGAGATGAGGGGAGAGGCCCAGACAATGGCCTTGATGTGCCTCTATAGCCCTTTAGGAATAGGAGGAGAACCTCATCCTAACATGAGCAAAATTAAAGACCTCGTTCATTTTATATGAGCTGATAGGAGAGGCCCTGACTGTTAGATATATGTGCCCTAGAAGTCAGAATTGGCTGACACTTATAATACAATTCTAGGGGCAAAATTATAATTTTGACTAAAATTAATAAAATGGATTATTTTTTATTACATGTGTGTATTTAGTGTCTGTGATACATCCTTTGAGTTAATGGTAATGATAATTCATATTTTCATGAGTTGAAAGTTTAAGACATGAATAAATCATTATTAACTCATAAAATGCTTTCGACCATAGGATCATCACGAGGATGGTGATTGATCCGAAAGGTTGGTGTACAATCACTTCTCTTTAGTAGATGAGTCTTGAGTCTACAGTATGGAGACACTAGAGCGAGAGTACAAGTACTCGTTAGAGAACGAGGGCACTGAGCGTGACCACCTCGAGTAGTCATTAGGAAGTCTACCTTCTCGTCAATGACTAACTCGATGCTACGGTGGTGTATTTGGTTTTTTGATCTGAGATGCATCGATAGTTCACCTTGAGGGTTTTATAGTTTGACTACACGATAACTCGATCTCCTAGCCATACGGAACCCTGAGGTGTATGTTGGCTATAGCATGTTCAATGTAGGAACTGGATCGCATCAAGATGGAATCTATCTACCTCGATGGTAGAGGAGCAGCCCTATGATGATTATGAGAATCAAGTCCAGAAGCCCATGGCCATGGCGGAGTGAAATAATAGAAAGAGTTTCTATTTAGGTTTTCACATCGGACTTGAATCGAATGATTACATCATATGACAGAGGCTAGGGTTTGACGAGTTCACCTTAACCTGAATCTGATCGGGACTTAAGATAGAAAAACTTAATCACATAGGTAGCTGCACCAAGAGGTTCGCATTTTAGCTCTGATGGATTGCCACCATATACTACTAGGTGTCACTTATGGATTTTGGGAGCAATTAGAATGATTTAGATAATCGATCATTCTAGCTATTCGAATCAGAAGAGTTCTGATCCATCGAAAGAAGTTTCAATGATGTCGATGATAGAGATCATGACATATCCCATTACCATACAGAACTAAACCTAACTGGATCATACAAACAAGATTTTGAATCTGGTGATCATCAATTGAACTAATCCAGTTCAATTGATCTGAATGAGATTCAATTAGGTTCAAGAAAATCGTGCAAGCACTCGATTGAACCTAATATTCTTCTTTTACTATCATAAATAGTTGTCCTGACTGAGCCAAAGGAGTTTGTGCTTGATCAAAGGCCTTCACGTGGTTTGACTAAAGCCTATCTAGATCAAAAAAGGGTTGTCTTATTTTGTAAGACAATACCTGCCATTTTTGGTCACCTGCCATTTCTCGTCCTTTAACTTTGGTCAAAAGTTGACCTTTGACTGGTCAAATGTTGACCATTGATTCTTTGACATCTGTCCATGTGTCATGCACCTATTAGAGATCTAGTGGGGGCCTGTCCCCCTGCTAGAACCTGGCAAGGAGGATGGCACACACCACCCTTGGCGTGTGCCCAAGCTGGAGGCGCCCAGGAGTCTCTGTTGGACAAGGACTCCATCTCCTTTTTGGATTCTGATTAGGGTTATCCTAAGAACCAAGTTTGACTGGTCTTAGGTGCCATCTAAGGAGGAATCCAAGGGACTCTATTTCCACCAATCAGATTTAGATGTGATTTCACAAAGGGTTGTGATTGGTTGGGAAGAAGAGGAGCTGGATCACAGATAGTCTATAAATAAGACCCTGCGCCCAAATCAAGGAGTACCTGAAATCAAGAAGAAAATCCCCATGCCCCAAGGCTTCTTCTCCTCTCCTCCTCCATGCCAAAGCATCTTCTCCCTTTCTACTCCACATCCAAAAGTATTTTGGGTTCTTGGTTGGTGCAATCCAGATGAGAGAAAGGTGACTGAAAGCTAGAAGGCTATGCTACTACAAAGGACAACTACTGATCTTCGAAAGGTATTTTGAAGATCCTCTAGATTAGATCCAGATCTAATTTTTGGAGATGTGATAGAGAAGAAGAGGATCTCCAGATCCAGCTTGAGTGGATATCGGTAGAGGCTAGGCACTTGCGTGGCTAGGTCCAGAACCTTCCGCTGCTTATAGGATCATCAACGGGTAATAGGATTACCCTATATCAAGGTAAATTAAATTAAATTAAATTTATTTAGATTTTATTTTTAATATTAGAATAATAAAAATTAGATCTAAAATATCCTAGATTTGATTATGATCAAAGAGAAAAAAATTTGAAATATATCTCTTGATCTGATCAAATCTAAACGAACCTGGTTCGGGAAATCAAAATTTTTCTTCACTGACAACGGCCCTAATGTGCCCCAATAGTCTATTAGGAACGGAAGGAAAACCTCATTCTAACATGAGCAAAGTTGAAGGCCTCGTTCATTTTAGATGAGATGAGGAGAGAGGCCTTAATAATGGCCCTAATGTAACCCTACAGCCCATTAGGAATAAGAGGAGAACCTCATCCTAACATAAGCAAAGTCGAAGGCCTCGTTCATTTTAGATGAGATGAGGGAAGAGGCCCTGACAATGGTCCTGATGTGCCCCTACAGTCCATTAAGAATAGGAGAAGAACTGCATCCTAAATGTGAGCAAAGTCGAATACCTCATTCATTTGAGACAAGATGAGGGGAAAGGTCCTGACAACGACCCTAATATGCCCCATAATCCGTTAGGAACAAGAGGAGAACCTTATCCTAACGAGAGCAAAATCAAAGACCTCATCCAGTTAAGATGGGATGGGAGAAGAGGCCCTATCAAAGGTCCAAAATGCACCCCTGCAAGCCACGTTAGGAACAGAAGGAGAATCTCATCCTAACATAAGCAAAATCGATGACCTCGTCGATATAAGATAGGATGGAGAGAGAGATCCTACCGACGATCCTAATGCACCTCTGTAAGCCATATTAAGAATAGAAGAAAAGCCTCATCCTAACATGAGCGAAAGTTGAAACCTCATAGATCGAAGACGTAGAGAAGGAAGAAGCTTGGTGGAGAATTCTTACACATGTTTTTCCACGACAACCTGACTACGTCAAATGCTAAAGATAGAATCTTATCCTAGTTTGAAAGAGAGGTCCTAGTTCGATATCCACAATAAGTCCGACATCCATAATGAGCTCGACATCCACAACAAGCATTTCATAACAAAACGACAAAAAAAAAAATGAGGTAAAGAAGTTATGGCCGCAAATAGGCCTCAGGTTCATGCAAAATAAAAATAGCAAAAAATGTATTATTCCATTACAAAAATGAGTTCATTACAAGCAAAGCATAGGCCAACAAGACCGATTATGCTGAAAGAAAGAAAAAAGGCGGGGAAGAGGTTGAAGCTTTAAGGCAAACTAGATTCTTTGGACTTCGAGCTATCGGCTTCGACCATCACCAATGCCTGCTTTAGCCTAAGGATCTCCTCCTCAAGTTCCTTCTTCTGAAAGAGACCATCTACGTACATTCTATTAGCAAGCTAAAACTTACCCACAAGCTTTTGCTGCTGCCTCCTTAAAACTTTAGACTCGACCTCCGCATCCTCGACAGCCCGATGCTCACAGGCGAGCTGAAGCTTCAGTCATTGAACCTCTACCTGCTCCACCCCAACTGCCTCTGAAAGCTCGCCAATGGTCCTCTTCAAGGAGGCCATTTTCTTTGACTCACCACTCGCACTAGCTCTCCGATTATTCTGCAGTCGCTTTCGAAGATGAGCTGTCTCATCTCTGGCAACCTTAAGCTCACCTTTAAGCCTGGACATCTTCTCCGCCCAGATCACTCGAAAGCTATTATGTCGATCCTCGGTATCTTGCAGCTACTTTTGAAGTTGGAAAATCTTTATTGACCAGTTCGAGTCATACCGGGCCTTGTCGGTAGACCACGATGAGCTCTCTTCTAGAAGATGGATCTTTTTCCTGGCATCCATCAGGTCAGCTTCAGGAGAGCTGATCATCACTGTTAGTGCCCAGGACTTATCACTGGCATTTCTTTTAAGTACGATGACCTCCTTCTCGAAGCTACCCTTTCGGATATTGAAGCACACCGCTTCATTCATATGCAAGTCTCGGAGGCAAGTGACCTCTTTGGTCACCTCAGAAGCATTTTTTCATGAGGCTTAAAGATCGTCCTCCGCCTTCTTCAACTTCTTCCGCACAAGATGAACTTTTTTCCTTAAGTTCTTTATCATGGGCTTTATCGGAACCCCCTAAGGCAGTGGATTAGTGATGGTGGGAGAGTACATTCGAGATACGAAAAGTGCTCAAGGGTATGAAAAAAAAAATTTTTTTTCACTTCATTTAATCAAAACTTTTGAGTACAAGATAGAAAAAAAAAGGTACAACTACTCGAGGATCTCAACCTTAGAGGGTGGAGCCGGATCGCTCTCGGCCTCCTCAGGTTTTCGAACTGGCTTGGGCGCCTCTGCGATAGGTTTAGATGGACCAGAAGCGAGCTCGTCGAAGGAAAGGTTGACTACAACATTAGATGATTCTGCCTTCACATCGTCTTCCTCCTCTAGAAAGCTGAGGTCAAGCTCAGAGAACCTTCGGGCTACCCTGCCTTCACAGAGCTCGAAACCCTTGATAAATGCTTCCTAGCCAAACTCGACATTCAAGTTTTGCATCTCAAAAGAGATCTTGAACTCTTCCATGGCCTGGGTCATTATTTTTGAGATTGACTTCACCATTTGGGTCTCTCGTTCAGCAACCCTATTTTTGGCTTCCTTCCTCCTCTCCTCCTCTAGGGCCAGTGTGGCCTTCAGTCCGACCGAGGTGAACTCTTCCTCATGGAGCACATCCTGAAGACTTTCGATGTCCGCCGCCTTCTCCTCGATAAGATGCTCATCCTCATCGACCCTCTCTTGAAGATGGAGGATCTTGGCTCGAAGGTCCTCCTAGGCCTTCTATGCCTCCGCCTCCTGACGATGCATCCTCTTGATGTGAGCAAGCATCTGGTGATCCGACTGCAACAAACAATCGATGTTAAAAAAGAAAAAAGAGAAAAGAAGGAGAGAAAAAGAAAGAGTCGAACAATGAAGCAATTACCTTAAGGATGGTTCCAAGAGAACTCTAGATGAGCTTCCACGGGTCTAGGTTGGCCATCTGGTCCACCACCTCGGGCATGGCAAATCTATCGACAAGCTCACAGACGATCTCTAGGTTATCGATGAGATCCTCCCCTCATTCGTTGTCATTGCCATCCGGTCTGCCTAAGCGAGCCTTGCAGGACGTCTTCGCAACTACTTTCTTTTTCCTTCCCTCTCCTGTACCTTTCTTGATAGGAAGCTCTAAAACCCAATCCCTGCTGGAGGGACCTGAGGGCATGGAAGGCATCAGGCCCGCGCTAGCAGTGTCAACCTCAATAGTTGGGGGAATCTCGATGCCAATGATGACCTCGAACACAGTGGCAGTGGAGGTGGGGACTCCGGAGCTAGAAACACCAACCTTAGCCCTCTTTGAGCTATCTTCTTGCGCCTTCCCCTTCCTCTTCCTGGTGAAGAGCCCTTTGGTAAGCATCTTGGCAACTTGTGCATCTATTTCTATAGTAGAAAAAGAAGAGTAGTCAGTAGCAATACATGTGCATGAAACCATGTGGATTCAAAAATCAAAAGATGTACTAGCAGGATCATGGGGACTCAGACCCAGGTTGAACAAGATCTGTTCCTTTAGAAGGTCAGAAAGAGGATGAGCTTGGTATATCTTTAGTTTATTAGAGGAATCAAGGTCGGCTCCATCTAAGCTAGAAGCTTAGTGGACTGACTCTCTAATGTTATCCCATGAAGAATGACCTAATGGCAAGGTCGGGCAATGTACAAAAAAATATTTTTTTTTTAAGTTGTGAAAGAAAGAAGGGGTACCTTTCAATAACCCCTTCTTGCTGACCTTGGGGGAAAGTACCACCAATCCTTTACAGAAGGATGGCACTTAAAGGTATAGAAATTTCTAAAAAGTGAAATGGTCGACTGGACTTCGATCAATCGATAGAGGAAGAAAAAACCTATGATGAACCAAAAGAAGTTTGGTATGATAGATGCGAAGGGGATATTTAAAAATAGAAAGAGGGCGACTACGAATGGGGGTAGTGGAAATTTAAGCCCAGTGCGCAAAGCTTCCAAGTACAAACAAAATTGGCCAATCGAAGGAGAACTGACCCAGTCATTAGAGCTGGGGAGTTCAAGGTCATATTCTAGAGGGATTCCAAATTATATTCGGATCAAGGAAAGATCGTCTGGGGTAAGGATGGATGGGATGGTGTCGGGAGCAAAAGACAAGCGGGACATGTTCCTAGGTTCTACCTCGGCTAGGGGTCCAGAATCAAAGAAGGTTGGTCCAAACGAGCCCTGCGAACCAATGGAGTGGAAGGTTTTGAAAGATATTCAAATCAAGATGAACCCCAAGAAACCCCCACCCCCCCCCCCCCGAAAAAAAGGAAGACAAGGAGCCAGAAATGATAAGTACGAATAATCTAAGAGAAGGGTTAGGAAACTGACCTAAACTGTCTGAGGAGAATGAAAGGATGATGGACGCGATGAGGATCAATTGAAAGAATGTTCGGAGCTCAGGAAGGTGAGAGAAGAATAAGACCCACGGAAAGAAGGAGAACAGAGGCTGAAGGAAGAAGAAGACTCAGGTAGGGATGACTTCTGAATAATAGGAAAAGACCTTAAATAGCCAGAGACAATCTGAAGTAGTTATGATTATGGATCGACTTTGGTCAATCTACTTGCGCCGTGTGTCCCACTCATCATGATAGAAAAGCGGCGATGGGTGGAGTCTGTATGGCACCGTGCTTATGGCAGAGTTTTGATGGAAGATTCGAAGCACCATCTTTTTAGACTCATTTCAAATTTAGAAAGTTTCAGTGCCAGCATAGTAAACATCAAAATATCTAGTCCTGATAAGCGTAGGAAATCGGAACCAGACTTCAACTGTCACCTTTATTCCTCCCTTTCTTCGAATTTTGAACTCGAAAGTAGGGGGACTATTATTGGGGATAAACTCCGCTCCCATCGAAGTTTAGTCTGATGCTTAGCCTAATGTAACTATTAATCATGGAAGAGCTTCAATCGAGAATTCTCCTCCAATGGTCAAACTCTCCCTGGACTCCTCTAATGGCCGAACTCCCCGCAGTCATCCAAAAAGGTCTCCACATGAGTCCAGTCTCGTATGCGACGTGAACCAACCCATACCCGGACTATCTTAAAGGAGTCCAAACTCCTCTAGAATTGATACAGCTCAAAGGTCATCACCAACCGATGCCCATCCCTCCAAACTTTGACTATCAAATCTCAAATGGACTGGCATCTCATGATAACAAACACTATCTTGTATAATAAACTCTACGTGGCCCCAAGCGGTCCACTACCCGATAGTTATGGTTGTCACTATCAGTTTGTTACAGGCTTCATCTATAAAAGAGATCCTCTAGATACGTTTTCTCAAGGCTCTCTTCTTCCTCCTAAAAACTCTACAACTTTTTAGATTGAGCACTTCATTTCTATTGGTCGAAAGAGCTAACTTGACTGTCGGAGGGTCTTGCCAGAGCTGTCACCTTGGGCTCTGAACTAGACTTATTTTGTAGGTCACCGATGATGATCTCGTCTACTCCGACGATAACTAGATTTCGCACCAACACTTATGACTAAATTTCTTGTACTTTCAAAGGCTTCAGACTTGAGTAGCATTAGGTATATATATGCATACTGAGACAGATCGTTGGTAAAGATAATGAAGTAGACATAATTACCTCTGGCCGGCATATCAAATGGGCCACACACATCTATATGTATCAGGGCAAGTAGGTCTGTGGTCCTTTCCCCATGTCCTACAAAAAGAAGCTTGGTCATTTTGCCTTGAAGGCATGATTCATAAATTGGATATGAGTCGAAAATCAATGAACCCTTTAGTCCAAATTTCTCTAATTTGTTAAACCTATTTTTGGCTATATGACCTAGCCTAACATGCCATAGATACTATCTCTAGACTATTTTGGTCCTCCTTTCTTCTTGTTCTTTATGCTGGCCAGGCATATAGGGAGTTTTGCTTCCAATGACCATCGAAGATACAGTGAAAATACTTTTCTTTCTCCGCGGCCTTCTTCTTTGGCTCACCCTTTTTTTTTCTTTTTATTTTCTACTTCTTCGTAGACTTCTTCTTCTTTCCAAAAGATTTTCTCTTGGAAGAAGTCTGCTCCACAGCTAGAACTGAGCCTTTTGAACTCTTCAAAGTTTGCTTAGTAGTAACCAACATGTTTATTAACTCAGCAAAGGTGCACTGAAGCTCATTCATGTGAAAGTTTATGATGAACTATCCATACGAACCTATCAAGGATCGCAGGATCACATCAATCTATAGAATCTTGTCCATCAAGACACTGAGCTTCTCAAGCTCTTCTAGGTCCTTGATCATCATCAAGCAACAATCTTGGACCGACTGTCCATCATGCATCTATGCCTTATGTAGTCTCCTGGGGATTTGATAATGCGTTGCATGACTTTGATCACCAAACAACTCTTGCAAATGAGCCAACATTTAGTGAGAAGTCCTAATATCCTCATGTTGGTGCTCCAACTCATCTGACATTGAGCCCAACATGTAGTACTGAGCTTTATTATCATCATCTGATCACTTTTCATGAGATGCTCTCTGATCGATGGCCAAACGGACTGGTAGAGTGGGAGGTCTTGGTCCAATACATAGGTCAGCCTTTTCAAATCCAAAATAATTTTGAAGTTTCCTAGCTAATCCCTTTATTTGCTCTAGCCAGTTTATGGGTATCTAAGATTTAGGTTTGAGGTTTAGTCATAGACATTTTATAGAGAGTCAAAGTTTCTAGTTAGACTTATAATTTGACTCGACCAATTTGTTTAGGAGTTTCATTTTTAAACAAATTAGGCTCCCACTATTTTCTTGAATTCCTACACTTTCTGAGCAGAGATGCAAAAATCTCTACAATCAATGATTTCTAGTGGATAGTATGGTCCCACCGACTAGTTCACCATCTCACCTAACAGTTATTGGTGATGGGTCAATTGATGAGTGGACAACTCTTGTCCAATATTTCTCTAAACATGGTGCACCTAAATCTAGTCTCTAATTCATGAAGCTCACCATGCCCAGAATATTGCTCTATTTCTTATTTAAGTTAGACCCACCATTTGCATAAATTAGATTTTTTATTAGGTTCCTCACCGTATTTGGAATATTGAGCCCAATCCATCCTCTAAACCATAGCATCCAATGCCTAATAGATATGGTTGCATTTTCTGGTGCAATTGAACCACTATAACCAGCTGAGAATAATCAATCTTGAGAAGAGCCCGCACATCTATCATGGTGGAAGACCTATGACTTAATATTTTCTTAGGAAGATTTGATTTGATCTCTTAGATTTGACTAGTCATAAAAATTATGACTAACCTAGTGGCATGGGTTAGCTTGAATCATTAGCCACCTCAAACCAAAACTGGATCGACCTAATCGACCAGATAAGTGAGACCAGTGAGAGGAATATGCCATTTATTCATCATGAATGCATTTAGATCAAGTAGCTTCCAATTAAAGATCACTGGTCATATCTGCCAAACTTATCTTAGACACCGATTTACTTGACCAGAACTAATCGGATTAGCCTATAATCTAGGCTCAAGCCACGGAGCTAAATTAGGTCTTAACTCGATCGACCACATATGATTGTGAGTCGATCTTGACCTAGACATAATTCTATTAGGCTAGTCAAATCTAAGCACTCATGATCCCACCTAACCAACTCTTGATTCGATTTGATCAACCGCTAGATCTAATTATGCTACCCACACCTGAATCCATGTTTTATGAAGGTGTCTTAGATCTAAAAATTTATAATTTTTAGATCTAACTAATTTCATAAATTTAATTCTTAATTAAGTTTAAGGGTTCAAAAATAAAAAAATTTAGGGTTTTGGATCTAGTGTTTTGCAGAAATGTATGTTTTTGATTTCTAATTATGGGCAAACATGCAGCACCCCTACATGCCATAAGAGCACCCTATCAAATGAAAAGAGAGGGCATTTAAACCCTTCTTACTCTTATGACTGGACAGCCAAGGAAAATATCTTAATCAGAAATATGAACTATACTACAAAACTATGAGATATAAAGCACATAACTGCTACATGATTTAAGATGTAATCTATACATATTTTGTATACATATCATGTATCAAATTTAATATTTAGATTTAAATTTTAGATCTGATTATATCGAATGTAATATCTGAAAAAAAAATTTAAATGATCTCATCATAAAAAATTTTTTTAATCTTGACTACTTATGACATAGATCTATGGAACTAGTCTAGCCATGCATTATATATGTCATACACATGAAATTATAAATGCATCTCATGCTTTTAGATCTAATTATATCACATATATTATTTAAAATTTGGCTAATTAAATCATATTATCTTTAAAAAATTAAATGAACATTTAATAAAAAAATTGATCTAGACTGTGACATAAAACTATAGATCTAGTCTAGACATGCGTTGCCTATATCATGTACATCAAAATTTAAATTAGATCTTATATTTCAGATCTAATTATATCTAATATAAAATTTGAAACTAAAATGATGAAATCATAAAAAGCAGATCTAATCTAAAACACATTTGAAATTATCATGATATAGAACTACATATCTAGACAACAACATGCATTGTATATATCAAATAATATAATTTTAAAACATGTAATTTTTAATTTTAGGTATAATTACATCCTATGTAACAACTGAAAATAAAATAATCAGATCATAAAAAACTTTTTTGATCACTAAAGACAGATCTAGAACAAGCAACCTGGCTCTAGTACCAGTTGAAGGAAGGATGGGGTTTTCTTACCAGGTTCCATCTGATCGGATCAGATTTATAGGAAAATAATTTATTTCTTTTTTTTGATCTAATTGGATCTGAAAGTTTTTATATCTGATTAGATTCATCAAAAATTTATAAATAAAAATAAAAATAAAAATAGTGATATCTAATATCATCTAATTGGGTAAACCATTTATCCATTGAGATGATTTTACGATTGATCCAAGGTTGAGATTGAGCCGCGCACGCGCCCAGCCTCTACCGGTATCTACATGAGTTGGATTTGGAAGTCTCATCTTTTTGGATCTGATCTCCAAATATCAAATCTGGAATCAACTTGGTGCACCTTTGATTTAATCTCCGACAGCAGCACGTCTATCTCTCGATCAGGGTCTTCTAGAATGGATCTTTGCAGTAGTAGTCATAAACGTTTGATGGCTGAATAACCTAATTCCTTAGGCATGGAGAAGAGGGAGAAGATCATGAATAGATGGTGTGGAGGTGGAGAATCTGGTAGAGCTTCGCCATAGATTAATTTCCATGCCCAAATAGTTTGTATAGGATCTTATTTATAGACTTATTATAGAGTCCCTTCGCATATAACTTTGAACAAGTCAAAGATAACATGCATAAGGACTCTCCATCTGATCTCACACCCACACCTAAATTTCAACTTAATTTTGTTGCACAAAATCATATGGAAAATGGCATGGAGAAGAGATAAGTACAATGCTAGGCGCAAGCAACTTATCTCTAGGGTATTTGATCACATCAAGCACCCTTGACCCATTCAAATCCTATTTGAATGGGATGCCATCTCTTATCCATATCCATATGGGGCACACGACCAAATGGACATGGACGTGTGCCCCTCCTGGGACTCTCTCTCCTCATGAACAAACTAGTGGCACGCGCCTAAGAGAAAATTCCAAGGGCGTGTGCCACCTCTTTCTTTCCTGCAAAGATGGGTTAACTTTAACCCTTGTCTTTTCCCATCTTATGGGATTTAAGACAAAATCTTTTCAAGTCCCATCTTATGGAATTTAAGACAAAACCTTTTCAAGTCCCATCCAATGGATTTCAGGCAAGAGTTTATCAAGTTAGAACAACCCTTGATCACGCCAGGACTAGATTCATTCAAATCAAGAAAAATTAATCCAAAATTTCTAGGAGAGGCTTGTCCAAATTTCATCTCATGATTTTAGGATAAGCCATAATCTGGCAAAGACAACCCTTGTTTCGTTCCCATCTTATGAAATTTAGGATAAGCCTTGATCAGGCCAAGACAAAGTCTAGTTAGATCAAGAAAAATTCCTACAGAGTTTTCGAAAGAGCCTTGTGTTGGAAAACATGCAGGGTTTCATGCTTGAATTTCAAAACTTTTTCGAAATAAAATACAACAGAATATGTAGATTAAATTATTTAATCTATAAAAGCATATAATCTAATTACTAAATCCTATATCTAAGACCTATAACATATCATAATGCATATATAAATCTAAAAATAAATATTTTGATATTGATCAAATCAATATCCCAGATCTAGAACAGTTCTAGATCTAAATCCTAGATCGCATCTAGGTGACAGAAGAGATCAGATATCTTACTTTTGCATGGGTCGAGATCTCTATGGTTGATTCTTGATGTTTTCCTTGCTACTTAAAGCTACACACATGTTTGGCCTCTACAAAAAGTCGACACGAAGCTGCAAACATGGATCAGAGGTTCATCGAATGAAGATCCGCTCGAAATGCTAGCTTCTCACGGATCCCTCCTAATGGTTAATCTAAATATTATTTTTCGAATCTCTTGGTTACTCCAAGAGATGAAGAATAAGAGGAGAAATAAGAAAGAAATCTAACCATTGGATCTCCCAAAAATTAAAAAATAAAAATAATAAAAAATATCCTAAGAGAAGATAGATCTTCTCTTTCAAGACATCAATGATTGATGTCCTGAAAATATCTCTATGTTACGACAAGAGGAGACCTTCTTTTCTAGATTTTTCTCATCCTTTCAGATCTAGCATTCTCTAATTTTTTTTATAAAAAAATCTCATAAATCAGTAGAGAAGAAGGATTCTCAAAAAAAAACTTTAAGAGAAGATCTTTCTTCCCTTCTTTTTCTCTCATCAGGACATGATCAAATCATGTCCAAAAAGGATCACCATGCCCCAATACCTTGAAGCACTCATACCCACGTCCTCTCCCTCTCTCTCTCTCAAATTTTTTTATCACATAAAAAATGCATAAAAGAATAGGAAGGAAAAACTTAAAAGAAAAAATCATGAGAAGACAATCTTCTCTTACCTTTGTCCTTTCAAGACATCAACTTTTGATGTCCAAAAAAAAGATCCTCCTCCAAGATAATTGGTGCCTCTATCTCCCACACCTCCAAGCCTCTCTCCTCTTTCTGATTATGTGTGTTGAATACTAGGCCTTTTTGACACCAAATCCCTATCTTGTAGGAGGCGCCACAGTAAAAGGAAAACTAGGCCAAATGACCTAGTCAAACTAGGAAACTAGGAGGAGACTGGGGGGCGTCCAACTCTTGGATGCCTCACCAAATTTTTTGTGCATGCAGAACATAAAAGAAACACCTAACAAGAAGGATTATGCCATAGAAAACATCTAGAAAAGTGGCACACAAAAATAATAATGCATGGAGAAAAGAAGTAGGAGTTTTAGAGATCATGGACTCTATCAAATATAGTCCAAATCAAAATCGATTTCTAAATTTGACCAAGTCAAATTTAATTCCAAAAAAACTTCAGATAATAGGGGGTGAGGAGACCTTTCATAGGCATGGAAAACATCATGTATACAATCTAGAAAAAATAGTGGGGCATGGGCTTCTTAGTGGCATAAGGAAATTAGATGAGTCCTAGTCTAACTAGGGCTCTTCAATTAAAACTAAGTCAAACTTAATTTCAAACTCAAGTCCAATTAGATTTGAGTCAACCTAATTAATAAAAAATCTTAATCCAATTATAAGCCCAATTATATTAGATTAAATTAAATTTAAATTTGATTTAATTTTTAATCAAATTAAAAATTAGGTGCACTCTAGTCCTAGTCGAATAAGAACTTGTTCTTCCTTACAATTGGCTTATCTAATAAATCAATCAAACTTAATCAAATTAAATCTAAATCAATTTTAGTTGAATCTAATTCAATTAGACTTGATCTCAATCTAATTACTTAATCAAATTAAGCCAATTAGCAATTTGGTTGCTAATCGATCCTCCTGCAATACTTGCATTAGGTCAAACTTTAGTCGTATTGATTATTTGACCTTAGAACGATTCTCAATCATCAATTAGCCATTTGATTAGATTACAATCTCTTATGTATGTGACCCCATAGGTTTGAACCTAAGCTAGTAGCATAGAAATTAATTTTTATACCAATGAAAATGACCATCTAGTAATGGTACCCGATGTCTGGATAGGTCGAATATATGTAAAGCAATATTCTTAGAACCCTGACCTATGGTTACTGTATAATTCATCCCTTTGATCAATAATGCTCAAGATGACTTCGAGTAAGCTATCAACACTCATACAAGTCAGCTCTATTATATTTCAAAATTTTGCAAATCTCGTGACTCCACACGAGGATTACCTAGGCCTTGATTTTGCTAAATTGAAAGATAGTGAGTCATTCTCTTCCTAAAGTTAAGCAGGAGTGGTCAATCCTATCTTGACCTACACATCAACTCTGCAAATACTTGATTATACCTAGAAATATTTCAAATCTATATTAGAAATATAGGCAATCCGGCATCAAAGTATAGTGAGTTGCTTGTAAGTCAGCATGACGATCTCAAATCGGAGGGATACTTATATCTATTAGCCTTAGTTAGCTACTCTTGATAGTAAAGTGCTATATTAGTTACTTTCAATATAGATGTACTCTTATATCTCACCTGGATACCATATCAATGTCTCCACACCACTTGGTTATGAGGATAACCAATGCATATGGCATATAGTGATCTATAAGTTATTATCCTTATTAATAATTTATCATTTGATCGTGAATAGTTTAAGAACCATCCAATAAATTCTTCTTTATCGATTGATTATGGTTCCAAGGACTTCATCATAATTTAGGAGTTCATTTAAGAAAAATAGAACTTCTATGATGAATCAGCCAAATAACTATTATTATTTGATAATTCATATACTAATTTCAATCATCTACCACTTAGATGATTGGCTTTAGGATATATTTTTCAATAACTCCCACTTAGACTAAAGTCAATCAGAATGATATCAAATATCCTATCTTCTGTTTGAGTTTGTAGAACTCCTGAGTTTCGAGGCCTTAGCAAATGGATCGGTCAAGTTCTCCTTTTTCATTGATCTTCCAAAGCTTGACATCATCCTGATCTAACATCAAAGGTGATAGCAATATAGAGTATGATGATCTTGTGGTGCATTTTTGGTTCTTTAGCTTGAACTATGGTTCCAATGCTACATTAGGACTGGACCATCGATGGAGTGTGCCACTCCCAACTTGCTAATGAACTTATGCCACCGCATAGCCTACATGGCAGCATCATATGCTATGATGTACTCTACATCACTTACTGAATAGGCTACAGTATCCTACTTGAAACCTTTCTAATAGATTGCTCCTGCAATTAGGGTATAACCTGACACTCTCTTACTATCATCTTGAACTGACTAAAAATTAAAATAAAAACATCCACAAGTTTTAAGTCAGTATCTCCATAATTGAGTCATTGGACCTTAGTATTTTTCAAATACTTAAGAATTATCTATACAATCTTCTAGTGATTCTTACTTGAATCAGACTAGTATTTGCTCACTATCCTTAGTGAGTATACCATATCTGACCTTGAACATGTAGAAATTAGATGACAGCCAAACCTTTATTCCTTGCAATATTAGAATGCCATTCTTGATTAAGAGAATTTCATCTACAGACAAAAGGAATAACACTACAGAATATTTTACCCACTTACAAATGCAAGGTTCATCTTAGTTCATAACAAAGATATACATTCAAAATGTATGTGCGAACTCTAAGATGATAGCTAGATGGGCTTTATAGATCTCTACCTTTCAGTCTGCACTACTCTAATCCTTTTGAAAATTCGTTCACATCCAATGGATTTTATCCCTTCAGGTAAATCAACTAGTGTCCACACACTATTGATTTCCATGGACTCCAATTTGGATTTAATGGCTCCAAGCCACTTCTTAGAGTCAGACCTTAGCATTGCATCCCTATAGGTGATCGGATCTTTGTTGTTCTCATCGAGCTTAATAGGATCGCCGTCTCGAATCTAGATACTGAAGTTTCTATCCGGCTAATATGGTACTCTATCGAATCTTTTTAAAGGTGCTACTTTAATGGGATCTAGGTTTGATTTGATCAAATCCAGTTCTATAGGTTTACTAGATTGTTTCAGTTCATTTTCTACCAGTCAAATTCTTCCAAGTTCAACTTGATAGGCATAAGTTCCTTTTCTAAGGAACTTCTTTACAAAAGAGATGTCCTATTACTAATGAACATCTTATGCTCCTCACCATGGTAGAATTAATAACCCTTAAACACCTATTGGATTAGGATCCAAGTTTATCTTTGTGCAAACCTATGACATAGGTCAGTCAACTCCAAACCTGAAGGTGAGAGAGTCTAGGCCTATGTCTGATCCATAACTCATATGGAGCCTTTGCGATAGATTTACTTGGTATATTTTTTAGAGTAAAATAAGTAGTTATAAGAGCACAACCTTGAAATAGGCAGATAAGTGAACCCTATCATGGATTGAACCATGTTTAACAAAATTTAATTTCTTCTTTTTGATACACTATGTTCCAAAAAGAAATGCATTGAGAGAGAATCCTATTCTCTCCTAGATATGTCATAAATTTACTGGATAAGTTTTCACCTCCTCAATCTAATTGAAGAGTTTTAATATCTTTTCTAGTTTATTTTTCTATTTTATTATTGAATCATTTGAACATTTCAAATGATTCAGGCCAGACGCACCCTTGCCCAGATAGATCATTTGTAATGAAATATTGATATCTTCCTCTAGCACTTGAGTTCATAGGTCCACATACATCACTATATATGAGACTTAGAACTTTATCAGCTCCTTCATCTTTTTCAATAAAAGGTGACTTTGTCGTCTTTCCAAGAAGATAAGACTCATAGGTTATTAATGATTCATAATCATTGATGTCGAGGTTTTCCACTCAAAATAATCCATTTATCCTATTCTTGTTAAGATGACTAAGCCTATAATGCCAAATGTAGACATCCGTGACATAATCTAACTTGGATGTTTATTAAATGTGTACATTATACTTAATAGACTTTATAAATATTAAATATTATTTTTTTATTATTTATATATTATTATAATATTATTCATAATAATATCATAATAATTCTTTTTATTGATAAATGATAACCATCTCTGACAATAGTGATTATCCCTCAAAATGACATCTTTTGAAAGTAAGCTTGACAATTCCTAAAGCTTGGATTGGAACAAGACTTCCATCCTAAACATTCAGGTATTTTTCACCATTTTTAAACAATCCACTTACCTGTAGTCCTTGCAACAAATTACATTGGACTACCAATATTCAATACCCAGGTAGTAGAATTTTAAATAAAAAAATTTTAAGGTGTTATCATATAACATCCTTGATGTGCAACTCTTGCTCCTTCTCCTTGTTTAGTCTGTTGGGGTCAAGAGAAGCAAGACAATTCTTCTTCTTATGACTTTGCTTCTAACAATAGAAGCACTATGCCTAATTTGGGTCAGTATTGGACTTATTGTTTTGACTAGGCTTAGAAGCTTCAGTACGAATCCATTCATATTGCTGAACTAAATTCAACTTTTGATACTAATTATCAAAGTTGGATCCCATAAGTCATCACTATCTGATAGTGATTGGAGCAATTAGGGTTTAGCCTTATTCTATGAGAAAAGAGAACATAGGCCTAATTTATATGAATTATTTTAAGCCTAGAGACTTGGACTTTAGTCTAAAGGTTCTCCCACTATTTATTTAAATTGGTAGCCTCTACCTTCAATTTGAGGAATTACTTTAATTTTCTAGTAGGTACTAGAATCCACATAGACTGCACACAAGCTTGACTATGGTCGGTCAACCCATGTGCATCTATGAGTTGGTACATTAATTAATTATTTCTCTAAATAATTTTTAGTAATTTAATTTTGCCTTAGAAACCTACTCAGTAGGCTTTGGTCTCTATTATTAGGATCCAATTAGGTCCAATCATTAACATGATCATACTTGGTGTATCTAACCAACGAATGATTAAGCCCAACTTTGGTTGGTGATCCTAACCACTATTTGAGTGAAACTTTCAAGTTATCATATTATGAATAATAATTTTATTAGTCAATAAGCACTAGGCATTTGGGCCTTCAATGATTATTGAGCTAATGGACCTATTATCATCCAATTTAATGGAAGGCTATGACTCAATTATCTCCATAACTTTATCATTTTAAGGATCTAATAATTTTAAAAGATTTAAATTATTAGTGATTTAAGGATAGAATGGACATGAACTAATTTGCTCCCACTGACTTCACCAAGTCAAGTCCACCCACTGACTTCTCAAGTCATCGATATGGACAAGGATCAATTTCAATGCATGGGCACCTAGATCAGTCCCACTGAATAAAATCAATCTCATTGATTTTCTATGTGATATGGATTAGCATGAATCAATGAGCAACCCGATCAAGACTTGATTAACCACATTGCCTAGGTAAGTGAGATCGGTGGGAGGATCTGCCAAGGCTTGCCTTAGACACCATAAAAAATGGCTAGGTAAGTAAGCTGTCAATTAAAAATCACTGGTTTGGGAATGCCAGACTTATCTTAGACATCAATCAATTTATCAATTTTGATTTGATCTGCCTAAAGACTCGGGCTCGACCATTGAGCCACGATCAGTATCTATTTGTTAGATGTATGAACTTTGATCAACTATAACTATTGAATTGATCTATAGAAAAGAAATGATCTAATTCTAATTAACTATTAATTAGGTTTGATCAATTTCTTAACTCAATCCATATTTAATCTAATCCTAGGTCTAACCTAGTTAAGGACCTGATCGAAGCTAACCCGTTACCCTTTAACCCATGTTTTATGAAATTATCTTAGGATCTTCGAATCACAAACCTAGATCTGAAGCAATCACTTAATTCTTAGTTAAGCTCAAGGCTTATGAGTTTGGATTTATGGAATCTCAAAACTAATTTTTGATTTGATCATTTAAAATATTTTTAAATTATAAATAGTTTACATTGAATCATATTCAATATATGATTTTAGATCTGATTTATTTTAATATTTAGATCATGTCCTATGATTTTGAATCTAAAATTTTGTAGAAAGTAAGTTTTTAATTTAAATTCTATAAAATAAATATGTCATACATATATATTCTAGATTTAAAATAAAAACTACATATCAACATATGCAACAAGAGGATCTAGATCTAAACATAAAACACATCATATGGATTAGATCATAAACCATTTAAATTTAGATTTAAAATATAAAAATAAATCATAAATCACTTTAGATCTCTTCTAATATATTTATAATTTAGGTTATTTAGATCATCATATACTAAGATAACCTCTCCATTGTAAGGGGTAAATCTTACAGCAGAACAACCTTATAATCAGTATGTCCGACCCTATATTATTTAGATTTAATCTAAATAATTTAAAATAGATCTAATATCTATTTATTTTATATTTAAAATTAAAAAAAATAAATCATAAATTTGTTTAGATCTAATCTAACTTATTCATAATTCAATTTTACAAATCAGTACATACTAGGACAACCTCTCCACCATAAAGGGTAAATCTTACAATAGGACAACCTTATGATCAGTATTTATGATCTTTAGAGTTTTATTTTTAGATTTATTTTAATGCAAACATGATCATATCATAAATGAACCTAGATACTCTAATACCACTGTTGGAAAATATGTAGGGTTTCATGCTTGAATTTCAAAACTTTTTTGAAATAAAATACAGGGAAAGATATAGATTAAACTATTTAATCTACAAAAGCATGTAATCTAATTACTAAACCCTATATCTAGGACCTATAACATATCATAATGCATGCATAAATCTAAAAATAAATAATTTGATACTGATCAAATCAATATCCTAGATGTAGAATAGTTTTAGATCTAAACCCTAGATTACATCTAGGTAAGAGAAGAGATCAAATCTCCTACCTTTGCATGGGTAAAGATCTCGATGGTTGATTCTTGATGTTACCCTTGCTGCTTGGAGCTGCACACAAATTCAGCCTCTATAGAAAGTCCACATGAAGCTTCAAACACCGATCAAAAGTTCATCGAACGAAGATCCGCTTGAAGTGCTAGGTTCTCATGGATCTGTTCTGATGGTTAATCTAAAAATTATTCTTCAGATCTCTTGGATACTCCAAGAGATGAAGAATAAGATGAGGAATAAGGAAGAAATCCAACCATTGTATCTTTCAAAAATCAAAAAATAAAAATAGAAAAAAGCATCCTAAGAGAAGGTAGATCTTCTCTTTCAAGACATTAACGATTGATGTCTTGAAAACATCTCTATGTTAGGACAAGAGGAGACCTTCTCCTCTAGATTTTTCCCATCCTTTCAGATCGAATAATCTTTGATTTTTCTCATAGAAAAATCTCACAAATAAATAGAGAAGAAGGGCTCTAAGAAAAATTCTAAGAGAAGACCTTTCTTCTCTTCTTATTCTCTCATCAGGACATGATCAGATCATGTCTAAAAAAGATCACCATGCCCCAATACCTTGGAGCACTCATCCCCACACCCTGTCCCTCTCTTTCTCCTAGATTTTTTATCACATAAAAAATGCATAAAAGAATAGGAAGGAAAAACTTAAATGAAAAAATCAAGTGAAGATAATCTTCTCTTACCATTGTTCCTTCAAGACATCAACTTTTGATGTCCAAAAAAAAGGTCCTCCTCCAAGATAATTGGCACCTCTATCTCCCATGCCTCCAAGCCTCTCTTCTCTTTCTGATTATGTGCATGGTATACCAGGCCTTTTTGATGCCAAATCCCTATCTTATAGGAGGTGCCACAATAAATGGACGACTAGGCCAAATGACCTAGTCAAACAAGGAAACTAGGAGGAAATTGGGGGACATCCAACTCTTGGACACCTCTCTAGATTTTTTGCGCATGGAGAAAATCAAAGAAATGCCTAATAAGAAGCATTATGCCATAGAAAATATCTAAAAAAGTGGTGCACAAAAATAATAATGCACAGAGAAAAGAACTAGGAGTTTTAGAGATCATGGACTCTATCAAATAGAGTCCAAATCAAAACCGATTTCTAAATTTGATCAAGTCAAATTTAATTCCAAAAAATCTCTAGATAATAGGGGATGAGGAGACCTTTCATAGGCATATAAAACATCATGTAAGCAATTTAGAAAATTAAGTGAGGCATGGGCTTCTTAGTGGTGCAAGGAAATTAGATGAGTCCTTGTCTAACTAGGACTCTTCAATTAAAACTAAGTCAAACTTAATTTCAAACTCAATTCCAATTAGATTTGAGTCAACCTAATTAATAAAAAATTCTAATCTAATTAGGAGCCCAATTATATTAGATTAAATCAAATTTAAATCTGATTTAATTTCTAATCAAATTAGAAATTAGGTGTACTCATGTCCTAGTCGAATAGGAACTTGTTCTTCCTTACAACTGGCTTATTCAACAAATTAATTAAACTAAATCAAATTAAATATAAACTAATTATATTTGAATCAAATTTAATTAGACTTGATCTCAACCCAATTGCTCAATCAAATTGAGCTAATTAGCAATTCAGTTGCTAATCGATCCTCCTGCAACACTTGCATTAGGTCAAACTTCAATCGTATTGATTGTTTGACCTTAGAATGATTGTCAATCATTGATTAACCATATGATCATATTACATTCTCTTATGTGTATGACCCCATAGGTTCGAACCTAAGCTAGTAGCATAGGAACTAATTTCTATACTAATCAAAATGACTATCTAGCAATGGTACCCGACGTTTGGATAGGTCGAATATATGTAAAGCAACATTTTTAGAATCCTGGCCTATGGTTACCATAAAATTCATCCCTTTGATCAATAATGCCCAAGATAGCTTTGAGTAAGCAATCAACACTCATTTGCAAATCTTGTGACTCCTCACGAGGATTACCCAGAGCTAGGTTTTGCTAAATTGAAACATAACGAGTCATTCTCTTCCTCAAGTTAATCAAGAGTGGTCAATCCCATCTTGACTCACATACCAACTCTATAAGTAGTTAACTATATCCAAAAACCTTCCAAAGCTATATCAGATATAAAGTCTGAGTCCGCATACTCCTGGATCTAGAGTTCACCATGCTGAATCTCTTTTGCACCTTCTCTATGTCCATATTCTATAAGAGACCCAGCATCCTCATTGGTCATCCTCATCGGTTTATTCCTATAGACCTTGATTCTCAAAATGAGGGATGCTTCTTGTAGGTTTTTCATAGAAAATTTCTTAGATAACCATACTTTGACCAAGGTCAACAGGGCAATATCATTCCCGATCAAGAGGATATCATCCATCTACAGTACAAGAAAAACAACAGTGCTCCCACTGACCAATTTAAACACACTTGATTTCTCCTCATTCTTGATGAAATCAAATGATTTGATTACATCAAGCATTCCAACTCCGAGATGTTTGCATGAGTCCATAGATGGATCTTTGCAACTTGCAGACCTTTGTGATCACCATCACTAGATGTTAAAATAAATGACTGTTCCATATAAGTATCTTTCCTATGATATCTATTTATGAGCTCCGTTATCACGTCCATCAGTCATATTTTGTAATTAAAATATACTACAATGGCAAGCAATGTGGGAATGGATGGCCATTGAAGAGAAGGTATCCTAATATCCTTTCATCTCTAGCCTAGCCTTGAATGTCTCTACATTTCCATCTGTACTTATCTTTCTCTTGAAGATCCATTTACACCCAATAGGTACTATACCTTCAGGTGGATGTAACAAGATCTAGATTTGATTCTAGCACATCAAGTCAATCTTTGACTTCATTGCCTTTAACCAATTCTCGGAGTCAATATCTGATATCGCCTCATCATAGGTTCTTGGATGATCACCATGAATCTCATTTTCTATGAGGAATATTTTCTCTATATCCTTTGAAATAGCACCTATGTACCTTTAGGAGGATGAAAAATCCTGTTTGATCTATGAGATGAAGGAGGTAGTGAGTTGTGGATCAGCTTAGACTAACTGGGTTCTTCAGATTTCTTGGCTTATTGCTCTTTAGAGACTTTCTCCTCAGTCCTAATCTATCTTCCGATGCCACCATCTTGAATAAACTATTTTTCAAAAAAAATGGTGTGTCAACCTAGATCACATTATGGTCTTCTGGAAGATAGAAGTAATACCCTAATAACTCTTTAGGATATTTAATAAATCAAGCTCTAAGAAACATAGACTCTAACTTGTCCATTGTCGGACAATCCCAATTCTAAGATGACTTAGACTTGGCTTCTCACCATACCATATCTCATATGATGTGGTAGAAATGATTTTAGAAAGAACCCTATTTAGTAATTAGATAGCTGTTATTAAACTATATCTCTAAAGAAACTTAGAAAGATCTGTGAAGCTGATTAAGGATCGGTCCATATCTAATAGGATCCGATTTCTCTGTTCTAAAAATCTATTGAGTTAAGACATTCCAAATGGAGTCCACTATGAGACTATACCATTATCCTTGAGATAGTCCATAAATTCCTAGCTAAGGTATTTGCCTCCTCAATCTGATCGAAGAACCTTAATGGGCTTTTTGATTTACTTTTTCACTTCATGTTTTAATTTCTTGAACTTTTCAAAGATTTTAGACTTATGTCGCATCAGGTCCACATATCCGTACTGAGATAGATCATCAATAAAGATAATGAGGTAGACATAATTGCCTCTAGCTGGCACATCGAATGGACTGCACACACATATATGTATCAGGGCAAGTAGGTCTGTGGCCCTTTCCTCATATCCTACAAAAGAAAGCTTGGTCATTTTGCCTTGAAGGCATGATTCATAAATTAGATATTGTTAGATATATGTGTCCTAGAAGTCAGAATTGGCAGACACTTATTATACACTTCTAAGAATAAAATTATAATTTTGACTATAAATAATAAAATAGATTATTTTCTATCACAATGTGTATTTAGTGTCTATGATACATCCCTTGAGTTAATGATAATGATAATTCTTATTTTTAAGAGTTAAAAATTTAAGACATGAATTTTTATTATTAACTCATAAAATGCTTCCGATCGTAGGATCATTATGAGGATGCTGATTGATCTAAAAGGTTGGTGTACAATCACTTCTTTACAGTAGATGAATCTTGAGTCTATGGTGTAGAAACATCGGAGCGAGAGTATAGGTATTCGTTAGAGAATGAGGGCACTGAGCGTGATCACCTCGAGTAGTCAAAAGGAAGTCTACCTTCTTGTCGATGACTAGCTCGAAGCTGTAGTTGTGTGTCTGATTTTTTAATCTGAGGTGCATCGATAGTTCACCTTGAGGGTGTTATAGTTTGACTACACCATGACTCGGTCTCATAGCCATCCAAAATTCTCAGGTGTATGTTGGGTATAGCATGTTCATTGTAAGAATTGGATTGCACCAAAAAGAAATCTATCTACCTCGATATGTGAGGAGCAACCCTATGATGATCATGAGAATCAAGTCCATAAGCCCATGGCCATGGCAGAGTGAAATGATAGAAAGAGTTTCTATTAAGATTTTTACATCGGACTTGAATCAAATGATTAATTCATATGATGGATATTAGGTTTTAATGAGTTCACCTTAACCCTAAAACTGATCGGGGCTCAAGATAGAAGAACTTAATCACACATGTAACTACATCGAGAGGTTCATTTTTAGTTCTGATGGGTTGCCACTATATACTGCTAGGTGTCACTGGTGGATTTTGGGAGTAATTAGAATAATTTGGATGATCGATCATTCTAGTTGTCTGAATCAAAAAAGTTCTGATCAATTGGAAGGTATTTTGATGATGTCGATGATAGAGATCGCGACATATCTCATTACCATACAGAATTAAACCTAACTAGGTCATACAAATAAGGATTTGGCTCTGGATATCATCAATTAGACTAACCTAGATCAATTGATTTAAATTAGATTAAATTAAGTTCAAGAAAATCATGCTAGCACATGATTAAGCCTAAAGTTCTCCTTCAACAATCATTAAATATTGTCTCAACTGAGCCAAATATGTTTGGACTCACTCAGGTACCTTTACATGGTCTGGAGATTGTTCAGTTTAGAGAAAAGTTGTCTTAATTTATGATATAAATTTGAGACAACACCTACTATTTTCCATCGCCTGCTAATTCTTATCTTTTGACTTTGGTCAAACATTGACCTTTGACCCTTAGACATCTGCCCATGTGTCATGCACCCATAGAAGAGCAGATAGGGGCTTGTCCCCCTACTAGAAAGAGAAAAGGAGGAGGCACACGCCTAGGAAGGCATGTGCCTAAGAATGGTGATGCCTGGAGTCCAATACAGATGGGACTCCAGGTTGCTTCTTGGAATCAAACTAGGTGGCACCAAAGACTCTACTTTGACCAGTCTTAGTGCCACCTAAGGATGTTGGAGAGGGGCACTCATCTGATTAGATCAGATGATGTCATCCCATCAATCAGATTTAGATCTAATTGCATGAAGAAATGTGATTGGTCGGGATGATGTGGCACTACATGGTGTAGCAGGGTCTATATAAACCCTGTCTATGCCTAGGTATAGAGAAGTTCTCCCTTTGCCCACACCACATAGCCATCTCCCTCTCTCCTCCATGCCTACCTCTGATCCTCTCTCTCCTGTCCATGCCCAAAGGGGTTTTGGGCTTTAGTTTGGTGTGATCCAGATAAGAGAAAGGTGACAAGAAAGGAAGAAGACAGCACGACTGTAAGAGACGACATCGGATCTTCAAAAGTTATTTTGAAGACCTTCAAGATTAGATCCAAATTTGATCTTTGGAGAAAAGATTGAGAAGGAGGATATATTTAGATCCTATCTGAGTGAATACTAGTAGAGGCCAGACAATTGCATGGCTGCATCCAGAACCTCAGGCAATCAGCTGGATCATCATAGGGTAATTAGATTACCAAAGAACAAGATATAAATTAAATCTGATTTATTTTATTTTATTTTATTTTATTTAATCTATTAAATTAGATCTAAAAAGTATCAAATTTGATTTAGATCTAAGAAAAATTTTTTTGAAATATTTTTCTTGGTCAAATCAAATTTGAACGAACCTGACCCGAAAAAATAGGTTTTTTTCCTTCAATTGGTATCGAGCTAGATTCCTATAAATAATTTGAATCTAATTATAATTTAATTTTTGTATAATAATTAGGTGATTTTAGAGGTCACATGTGATGTGATTAGATCTAAAATTAAAAAAAATAAAAATTAAATAATTTAGATCTAAGTTCTACAAGATGCATGACTAGTTGTAGAATAGAATAGTTCTATCTATAGTCTTGCATGATCATAATTTAATTTGATTAAGTTATAATTTTAGATCTATTTATTTATTATTTTTTAATATTATAAATATTATAATAAGATTTAAAAAATAAAAAATAAAATTATTTAATTTTTGATTCATATGAGATATGATGAATGCATGTTTAGCCTAGTTGTAGAATAGTTCTACATAATTATCTAGAATATAATTTATTTTGAAATGATCAATTTAAATTTAATTTTTTAGATGATTATGAGATAATTTAGATCTAAAAATATGTATGATATGATACATGAGATGTATGTAAAATATGTTTATAGTTAGATCAATTTTATATATGAGATGTATGATTTAGATCTAACTAGTTTTATAGATTTTCAAATTTCTAATTAAGGCATTCCCATTGGCCATCTGGTCATATGAATAAAGTAGGATTTAAATGCCCTCTCCTGTCATTTGATGGGGTGTTCTTATAATGTGTAGGGGTGCTGCGAGTTCGTCCTTAATCAAAAACCCAAAAATTTATTTTCTGCAAAATCCTAGATCCTGAAATCCTAGGATTTTATTTACATATTTTGTTTGTAAATCCTAAACTTAATTAAGAATTAAGACTATGAAATATGTTAAGTCTAAAAATTATGAATTTTTAGATTTAAAACATATTCATAAAATTGGGTTCGGACTTGGGTAGCTCAATTAGGTCTAAGTGGTTGATCAAATCGAATCAAGAGTTGGTTAGATGAAATCAGGAGTGCTTAAATTGACCAACCTAATAGGATTAAGTCTGGGTCAAGATCGAATCACATGAGTGATCGATCAAGCTAAGACCTAATTAGGCTCAGTGGTTAGAGTCTGGATTGTAGGCTAATCCAATTGGTTCTGACTCAATAATTTGGTGTCTAAGATAAGTTTGGCAGATACGAACGACTGGTTTTTAATTTGGAGCTACTCGACTCGAATGCATTCTTATCAAGTTAATGGCATATCCCTTCCATCGGTCTCACTTACCTGGCCATATTTGTTGGCTCAGTCCTGATTTGAGGTGGCCGATAATTCGAGCTAACCCATGCCACTAGGTTAGTCATAATGGTTATGACTATGTCAAGTCTAGTTTAATGAGATCTAAATCAAATATCCCTAAGAAAAGATTAAGTCTAAGGTCTTCCACCATTGTAGATGTGCGGGCCCTTTTCGGGATTGATTATTCTCGATTGGTTACATTGGTTTAGTTGCATCGGAAAGATGCAACCATATCTATTAGGCATTGGATGCTATGGACTGAAGGATGGATTGGGCTCAATATTTTGGATAAGGTGAGAGAGTCAATTAGGAATCCAATCCATGCAAATGATGGATCTGACTTAACTAAGGAGTGGATCAATATTCTGGGCATGGTGAGATTCATGAATTAGAGACCAAGTTTGGGTGCACCATGATTAGAGAATCATTGAACAAGAGTTGTTCACTCATTAGCTAACCCATCACCAATAATTGTTAGGTGAGGTGATGAGTCAGTTGGTGGGATTGCACCACCCACTAAAAATCATTAATCATGGAGATTTTCGTATCTCTACAGAGGGAGCATAAGAATTCAAAAAAATAGTGAAAGCTAATTTATTTAAAAATAAAAATTTTAAATAAATTGATCAAGTTTTAATTACAATATCTAACTAGAAACTTTGACTCTCTATAGGAAAATGTCTGCTTCCAATCCACTAGCACGTATCCTGGACACCCATAGGCTGACCAAACCCAATTACATGGATTGGCTTCGAAACTTTAAAATCATTTTAGGTTCTGAGAAGTTAACTCATGTATTAGATCAGGACCCCCCCACTTTACCAGCTCGTCCATCCACTGAATAGAGAGCATCTCTTGATAAGTGGATGGACGAAGATAACAAGGCCAGATATTACATGTTGGGCTCGATGTCTGATGAGCTTCAGCGCCAACATGAAGATATCAAGACTACCCACAAAAAGTTGGCTTACCTACAAGAGATGTTTGGTGAACAGAGTTGCGTAGCCAAGTATCAAGTCACTAAATGACTATTCAAGGCTAAAATGCATGATGGACGGTCAGTCCAAGATTATTGTCTGATGATGATCAAGGATTTAGAAGAGCTTGAGAAGCTCGGTATGAAGTTGGATCTAGATCTGCAGAATGATATAATTCTACAATCCTTGACTGATGCATATGGGCAGTTCATCATGAACTACCATATGCATAAACTTTAAAATTCCCTGATCGAGCTTATGAACATCCTGGTTACTGCTGAGCTTTCTATGAAAGACTCCAAAGGCTTAATGCTTGCTATGGAATGGATTCTTCTAGGAGAATCTTTTGAAAAGAAGAAGAAGTCTGTGAAAAAGCAAAAAGTGAAAGGAGGAAAGAAGAAAAAGGCAGAACTAAAGAAGAAGGCCGCTGACAAAGAAAAGTATTTCTAGCACAACACTGATGGCTATTGAAAGCAGAACTGTCCTACTTACCTGGCCACCTTGAAGAATAAGAAGGAGGTAGGTCCTTCTAGAGGTATGCTCGTTATTGAGTCTAACCTTATGGATTCTTTTGCATCCAGTTGGGTGCTTGACTCTGGTTCTAGTGCTCATTTGTACACTTCCATGCAGGGTCTTGAGGATAGCAGGAAGCTGAGGGATGGTGAGATGATTCTATGCATTAAAAATGGAGCAAGAGTTGCTATTATAGCCATGGAAACATACCCTCTTCGATTACCATCTGGTTTAGACTTAGTACTAAAAAATTATTATTTTGTGCCTGCAGTGTTAGATATATGTGCCCTAGAAGCCAAAATTGGCTGACACTTATAATACACTTCTAAGAGCAAAATTATAATTTTGACTATAATCCATAAAATGGGTTATTTTCTATCATATATGTGTATTTAGTGTCTATGATACATCCTTTGAGTTAATGGTAATGATAATTCATATTTTCAAGAGTTAAAAATTTAAGATATAAATAATAATTATTAAATCAAAAAATGCTCCCGACCATAGGATCATCACGAGGATGGTGATTGATCCGAAAGATTGGTGTACAATCGCTTCTCTTTAGTAGATGAGTCTTGAGTCTATGGTGTGGAGACATCAGAGAGTATAGGTACTCATTAGAGAATGAGGGCACTGAGCGTGACTACCTCGAGTAGTTATTAGGAAGTCTACCTTCTCATCAATGACTGACTCGATGCTGCAGTATTGTGTCTGGTTCTTTGACCTGAGGTGCATTGGCAGTTCACCTTGAGGATGTTATAGTTTGACTACACCATAACACAATCTCCTAGCCATTCAAAATCCTGAGGTGTATGTTGGCTATAGCACATTCATTATAAGAATTTGATTGCATCATGATTGAATCTATCTACCTCGGTGGTAGAGGAGCAGCCCTATGATGATCATAAGAATCAAGTCCAGAAGCCCATGGCCTTGGCAGAGTGAAATAATAGAAAGAGTTTCTATTTAGGTTTTCACATCGGACTTGAATCAATTAATTACATCATATGACAGAAACTAGGGTTTGAAGAGTTCACCATAACCCTAATCTAATCGGAGCTTAAGATAGAAGAACTTAATCACACAGGTAGCTGCACCAAGAGGTTCGCATTCAGCTCTGATGGGTTGCCTAAGACCAGTCAAACTTGGTTCTTAGGAGAAGTCTAATCAGAATCCTTAAAATGGTGCCTAAGACCAGTCAAACTTGATTCTTAGGAGAAGTCTAATCAAAATCCAAAAAGGAAATGGAGTCCCTATCCAATAGGGACTCCTGGGCGCCTCCAGCTTGGGCACACGCCAAGGGTGGCATGCGCCCTCCTCCTTGCCAGGTTCTGGTAGGAGGATAAGCTCCCACCGGCTCTCCAATAGGTGTGTGACACATGGATAGAAGTCAAAGTATCAATGGTCAACATTTTACCAGTCAAAGGTCAACTTTTGACCAAAGTCAAAGGACAAGAAAAGGCAGGTAACCATAAATGGCAGGTATTGTCTTACAAAATAAGACAACCCTTTTCTAACCTGGACAGGCTCCAGTCAGACCAAGTGAAGGCCTCTGATCGAGCACAAACTCCTTTGGCTCAGTCAGGACAACTTATTTATGATAGTAAAAGAAGAACGTTAGGTTCAATCGAGTGCTAGCATGATTTTCTTGAACCTAATTGAATCTCATTCAGATCAATTGAACTGGATCAGTTCAATTGATGATCACCAGATTCAAACCCTTGTTTGTGTGACCCAGTTAGGTTCAGTTCTGTATGGTAATGGGATATGTCATGATCTCTATCATCGACATCATCGAAACTCCTTTCGATGGATCAGAACTCTTCTGATTCGAACAGCTAGAATGATCGATCATCTAAATCATTCTAATTGCTCCCAAAATCCACCAGTGACACCTAGCAGTATATGGTGGCAACCCATCAGAGCTGAATGCGAACCTCTTGGTGCAGCTACCTGTGTGATTAAGTTCTTCTATCTTGAGCCCCGATCAGATTAGGGTTAAGGTGAACTCGTCAAACCCTAGTCTCTGTCATATGATGTAATCATTCGATTCAAGTCCAATGTGAAAACCTAAATAGAAACTCTTTCTATTATTTCACTCTACCATGGCCATGGGCTTCTGGACTTGATTCTCATGATCATCATAGGGCTGCTCCTCTACCACCGAGGTAGATAGATTCCATCTTGATGCAATCCAGTTCCTACAATGAACATGCTATAGCCAACATACACCTCAGGGTTCCATATGGCTAGGAGATCGAGTAATGGTGTAGTCAAACTATAACACCCTCAAGGTGAACTGCCGATGCACCTCAGGTCAAAGAACCAGACACACCACTGCAGCATCGAGTCAGTCATTGACGAGAAGGTAGACTTCCTAATGACTACTCGAGGTGGTCACGCTCAGTGCCCTCGTTCTCTAACGAGTACCTGTACTCTCGCTCCGGTGTCTCCACACCGTAGACTCAAGACTCATCTACTAAAGAGAAGCGATTGTACACCAACCTTCCGGATCAATCACCATCCTCGTGATGATCCTATGGTCGGGAGCATTTTATGAGTTAATAATGATTATTCATGTCTTAAATTTTCAACTCTTGAAAATATGAATTATCATTACCATTAACTCAAAGGATGTATCACAGACACTAAATACACATATGTGATAGAAAATAATCCATTTTATTGATTATAGTCAAAATTATAATTTTGCCCCTAGAAGTGTATTACAAGTGTCAGCCAATTCTGGCTTCTAGGGCACATATATCTAACAATCTCCCACTTGTCCTAAAGCCAATTGGCTACAAGTCTAAGTCCCATCTTCTCAAGGTGGGCTTCGATCTTCTGCTGGCCCAATGGCTTTGTAAGTGGGTCTGCCACATTATCTGCGGAGTTGACTCTCTTGACCTCGACGTAACCCTTCTCGAGGTAATCGCGGATGAGGTGGTATCGCCGCTCAATGTGCTTGGATTTCTGGTGAGACCTCGGCTCCTTAGCAAGGGCTATGGTGCCATTGTTGTCGCAGTATAGAGGAATGGCATCTGATGGCATTACTCCAATTTCTGCAGCAAACTTCTTGTACCAGAATGCTTCCTTCGCAGCCTCTGATGCAGCGATATATTCTGCTTCCATGGTGGAATCTGCTATCACGTTTGCTTGGAACTCTTCCAGCTGACAGCACCACCATTGCACACAAATAGACTCCCAGATGTCGACTTTCGATCATCTACATCGGACATGAAATCCGAGTCTGTGTATCCCTGGACTTGGAGTTCTCCATTACCAAAGACCAACATCATATCCTTAGTTCTTCTCAAGTACTTAAGGATACATTTCACAGAAGTCCAGTGTTCTTCACCTGGATTTGACTGATATCTGCTTGTGACACTCACAGCATGGGCTATATCAGGTCGTGTACATAGCATGGCATACATGAGGCTCCCTATTGCAGAAGCATAAGGGATCTTGCTCATGCATTCTATTTCCTCAGGTGTGCTAGGGCACATCTTCTTGGAAAGATGAATACCATGTCTGAAGGGTATTAATCCCCTCTTAGAGTTTTCCATACTAAACCTCTTTAGTACTTCCTCTATGTACATCTTCTGTGAAAGTCCTAGCATCCTATTCGGTCTATCCCTATAGACCTTAATTCCTAGAATAAAGGATGCTTCACCTAGGTCTTTCATGGAGAATTCCTTGGACAACCATATTTTGACTGATCGTCAATCATGGGAATATCATTCCCAATAAGGAGGATGTCATCCACGTACAATACGAGGAAGACAACAGCGCTCCCACTGACCTTTTTGAAGACACATGGTTCCTCTTCATTTTTGATGAAACCAAATTTTTTGATCACATCATTGAAATGAGTGTTCCAGCTCCGAGATGCTTGCTTAAGTCCATATATGGACCTTTGCAGCTTGCAAACCTTGTGATCAGTATCACTGGATGTGAAACCTAGCGGCTGTTCCATATAGATATCTTCCTCAAGATATCCATTTAAGAATGCCATTTTCACGTCCATTTGCCATATTTCATAATCGAAATAGGCTGCAATGGCAAGCAATGTGCGGATGGATTTTAGCATAGCCACTGGGAAAAGGTATCCTGATAGTCAATGCCTTCGCATTGACTATAACCTTTTGCCACTAGTCTAGCCTTGAATGTCTCCACATTCCCATCTGCACCAATCTTTCTCTTGAAGATCCATTTACACCCAATAGGTACTATACCTTCTGGTGGATCTACCAAGGTCCAGACTTGGTTTGAGTGCATCGAGTCAATTTCTGACTGCATTGCCTCTAGCCATTTCTCGGAGTCGATATCTGATATCGCCTCGTTGTAGGTTTTGGGATCATCACCATGAGCACCATTACCTACGAGGAACATTTTCTCTACTTCCTCTGAAATAATACCTAAGTATCTTTCAGGGGGATGGAAAACTCTTTTCGATCTACGAGGTGGAGGAGGTAGTGTTCTTATTGGCTCAACCTGATTTGGTTCCAATTGGTCCTTAGCTCGTTGTACTTGTGAGACTTTCTCATCAAGCTTGATCTGCTTTTCCAATGCCGCTATCTTGAATAAACTATTTTTCAAGAAAGATGGCATGTCGACTCACAATCACATTGTGGTCTTCTGGAATGTAGAAATAGTATCCTAATGACTCTTTAGGATATCCTATGAATCGAGCTCTAAAGGACCTAAACTCTAACTTGTCCGCTTGTTGTCTTTTGACATGAGCCGGACAACCCCAAATTCTGAGATGACTCAGACTTGGTTTCTTACCGTGCCATATCTCATACGGTGTGGTAGGAACGGTTTTAGAGGGAAACCCTATTCAGTAGATAAATTGAAGTTAACAATGAATGTCTCCAAAAAAAATTCAGGGAGGTCTGTGAAGCTCATCATGGATCGAACCATATCCAATAGAGTCCGATTTCTCCATTCTGAAATCCTGTTGAGTTGAGGTGTTCCTGGTGGAGTCCATTGAGAGACTATGCCATTTTTCTTGAGATAGTCTAGGAATTCTCGGCTAAGGTATTCACCTCCTCGATCTGATCGAAGAACCTTAATGGATTTTTTAGTTTATTTTTCTACTTCATGTCTGAATTCTTTGAACTTTTCAAAAGCTTCAGACTTGTGTCTCATAAGATACACATACCCATACCTAGACAGATCATCGGTAAAGATAATGAAGTAGACAAAATTGCCTCTAGCCGGCACATCAAATGGGCCGCACACATCAGTATGTACTAGGGCAAGGAGATCTGTGGCCCTTTCCCCATGTCCAACAAAAGGGAGTTTAGTCATTTTGCCTTGAAGACAAGATTCACAAGTTGGATATGACTCGAAAGTCAATGGACTCAATAGCCCATTTTTTTCAATTTGTTGATCCTATCTTCTGCTATATGACCTAATCTTAGGTGCCATAGATATCTGTCATTTGGACTATCCCTAGGTCGTTTGGCATTCACATTTTGCTCGATAGTTAGAATAGATACATCAATATGTAGCTGATAAAGACCATTAATAAGGAAACCATTTGCAATTTTATTTCTTTCATAAAGAATGTTACAATGGTCCTTAAAGAAGGTAATCACATAGCCTTCTTAGTGCTAAGCATGAAACAGAAATCAAATTCCTGCTAGCTGCAGGCACATAATAACAGTCTTTCAAAACTAAGTCTAAATCAGATGGTAATCGAAGAGGGTATGTTTCCATGGCTACTGCAGCAACTCTTGCTCCATTACCGATGCGTAGGATCATGTCTCCATCCCTCAGCCTTCTGTTATCCTCAAGATCCTGCATGGAAGTGCACAGATGAGCACTAGAACCAGAGTCAAGCACCCAACTGGATGCAGAAGAAACCGTAAGGTTAGACTCAATAACGAGCATACCTCCAGAAGGACCTTCCTTCTTGTCCTTCAGGGTGGCCAGGTAAGTAGGGCAGTTCCGCTTCTAATGGACGTCATTGTTGCAATGGAAACACTTTCCTTTATCAGCAGCTTTCATCTTCGGCTTTGCCTTCTTCTTCTTTGCTCCTTTCATCTTCTGCTTTTTCGTAGGCTTCTTTTTCTTTCCAAAAGTCTTTCTTTTAAAAGAAGTCCATTCTATAGTAAGAACTGAGCCTTTAGAACCTTTCATAGAAAGCTCAGTGGTGACCAGCATGTTCATTAATTCGGCCAAGGAATTTTGAAGTTTATGCATGTGGTAATAAATGATGAATTGCCCAAATGCATCAGTCAAGGATTGCAGAATAACATCATTCTGTAGATCCAAGTCTAACTTCACACCAAGCTTCTCATGTTTTTCTAAGTCCTTGATCATCATCAGACAGTGTTCTTGGACTGACTGCCCATCATGCATCTTAGCCTTAAAAAGTCATTTCGTGACTTGATACATGCATCTTAGCCTTAATCCCCTCTTAGAGTTTTTCATACTAAACCTCTTTAGTACTTCCTCTATGTATATTTTCTGTGAAAGTCCTAGCATGCTATTCGGTCTATCCCTATAGACCTTAATTCCTAGAATAAAGGATGCTTCACCTAGATCTTTCATGGAGAATTCCTTGGACAACCATATTTTGACTATCGTCAATATGAGAATATCATTCCCAATAAGGAGGATGTCATCCATGTACAGTACGAGGAAGACAACAGCGCTCCCACTGACCTTTTTGAAGACACACAGTTTCTCTTCATTTTTGATGAAACCAAATTTTTTGATCACATCATTGAAATGAGTGTTCTAGCTCCGAGATGCTTGCTTAAGTCCATATATGGACCTTTGCAGCTTGCAAACCTTGTGATCAGTATCACTGGATGTGAAACCTAGCGGCTGTTTCCATATAGATATCTTCCTCAAGATATCCATTTAAGAATGCCATTTTCACGTCCATTTGCCATATTTCATAATCGAAATAGGCTGCAACGGCAAGCAATGTGCGAATGGATTTTAGCATAGCTACTGGCGAAAAGGTATCCTGATAGTCAATGCCTTCGCATTGACTATAACCTTTTGCCACTAAGTCTAGCTTTGAATGTCTCCACATTTCCCATCTGCACCAATCTTTCTCTTGTAGATCCATTTACACCCAATAGGTACTATACCTTCTGGTGGATCTACCAAGGTCCAGACTTGGTTTGAGTGCATCGAGTCAATTTCTGACTTCATTGCCTCTAACCATTTCTCGGAGTCGATATCTGATATCGCCTCATTATAGGTTTTGGGATCATCACCATGAACCCCATTACCTATGAGGAAACATTTTCTCTACTTTCCTCTGAAATAGTACCTAAGTACCTCTCAGGGGGATGGAAAAATCCTTTTCGATCTATGAGGTGGAGGAGGTAGTGTTCTGTATTGGCTCAACCTGATTTGGTTCCAATTGGTCCTTAGCTCTTTGCTCTTGTGAGACTTTCTCCATCAAGCTTGATCTGCTTTCCAATGCCTGCCTATCTTGAATAAACTATTTTTCAAGAAAGATGGCATGTCGACTCACAATCACATTGTGATCTTTCTGGAATGTAGAAATAAGTATCCTAATGACTCTTTAGGATATCCTATGAATCAAGCTCTAAAGGACCTAAAGTCTAACTTGTCCGCTTGTTGTCTTTTGACATGAGCCGGACAATCCCAAATTTCTGAGATGACTCAGACTTGGATTTCTTACCATGCCATATCTCATACGGTGTGGTAGGAACGGTTTTAGAAGGAAACCCTATTCAGTAAGATATATTGAAGTTAACAATGAATGTCCTCCAAAGAAAATTAGGGAGGTCTGTGAAGCTCATCATGGATCGGACCATATCTAATAGGAGTCCGATTTCTCCATTCTGAAATTTCCATTGAGTTGAGGTATTTCCTGGTGGAGTCCATTGAGAGACTATGCCATTTTTCTTGAGATAGTCCTAGGAATTCTCGACTAAGGTATTCACCTCCTCGATCTGATCGAAGAACCTTAATGGAATTTTTCTAGTTTATTTTTCTACTTCATGTCTGAATTCTTTGAACTTTTCAAAAGCTTCAGACTTGTGTCTCATAAGATACACATACCCATACCTAGATAAGATCATCGGTAAAGATTAATGAAGTAGACAAAATTGCCTCTAGCCGGCACATCAAATGGGCCGCACACATCAGTATGTACTAGGGCAAGGAGATCCTGTGGCCCTTTCCCCATGTCCAACAAAAGGGAGTTTAGTCATTTTGCCTTGAAGACAAGATTCACAAGTTGGATATGACTCGAAAGTCAATGGACTCAATAGCCCATTTTTTTCCTAATTTGTTAATCCTATCTTCTGCTATATGACCTAATCTTAGGTGCCATAGATATCTATCATTTGGACTATCCCTAGGTCATTTTGATTTTTGGCATTCACATTTTGCTCGATAGTTAGAATAGATACATCAATATGTAAGCTGATAAAGACCGTTAATAAGAAAACCATTTGCAATTTTATTTCTTTCATAAAGAATGTTACAATGGTCCTTAAAGAAGGTAATTCACATAGCCTTCTTAGTGCTAAGCATGAAACAGAAATCAAATTCCTGCTTAGCTGCAGGCACATAATAACAGTCTTTCAAAACTAAGTCTAAACCAGATGGTAATCGAAGAGGGTATGATTTCCCACGGCTACTGCAGCAACTCTTGCTCCATTTTCGATGCATAGGATCATGTCTCCATCCCTCAGCCTCCTGCTATCCTCAAGATCCTGCATGGAAGTGCACAGATGAGCACTAGAACCAGAGTCAAGCACCCAACTGGATGCAGAAGAAACCGTAAGGTTAGACTCAATAACGAGCATACCTCCAGAAGGACCTTCCTTCTTGTTCTTCAGGGTGGCCAGGTAAGTAGGGCAGTTCCGCTTCCAATGGCCATCGCTGTTGCAATGGAAACACTTTTCTTTGATCAGCGGCTTTCATCTTCGGCTCTGCCTTCTTCTTCTTTGCTCCTTCCACCTTCTGCTTTTTCGTAGACTTCTTTTTCTTTCCATAAGACTTTCTTTTGGAAGAAGTCCATTCCATAGCAAGAACTGAGCCTTTAGAACCTTTCATAGAAAGCTCAGCGGTAACCAGCATGTTCATTAATTCGGCCAAGGAATTTTGAAGTTTATGCATGTGGTAATTCATGATGAATTGCCCATATGCATCAGTCAAGGATTGCAGAATAATATCATTCTGCAGATCCAAGTCTAACTTCACACCGAGCTTCTCAAGCTCTTCCAAGTCCTTGATCATCATCAGACAGTGATCTTGGACTGACTGCCCATCACGCATCTTAGCCTTAAAAAGTCATTTCGTGACTTGATACTTGGCTGCGCGACTCTGTTCACCAAACATCTCCTGCAGGTGAGCCAACATTTGGCGAGCAGTCCTGATATCTTCATGTTGGCACTGGAGCTCATCAGACATCGAGCCCAACATGTAATATCTAGCCTTATTATCTTCGTCTATCCATTTTTCTAGAGATGCTCTCTGTTCAGTGGATGGACGAGCTGGTAAGGTGGGAGGATCCTGATCCAATACATGGGTTAACTTCTTGAAACCCAAAATAATTTTGTAGTTCCTGAGCCAATCTTTATAATTGGGTCCAATCAGTCTATGTGTGTCCAGGATACGTGCTAATGGGTTGGACGCAGATATTTTCTTATAGAGAGTCAAAGATTCTAGTTAGATACTGTAATTATGACTTGACCAATTTGTTTAAGAATTTTATTTTTAAACAAATTAGCTCCCACTATTTTCTCGGATCCCTACACTCCCTCTGTAGAGATGCAAAAATCTCCATGATTAATGATTTCTAGTGGGTGGTGCGGTCTCACCAACTGACTCATCACCTCACCTAACAGTTATTGGTGATGGGTTAGCCAATGAGTGAACAACTCTTATTCAATGATTCTCTAATCATGGTGCACCCAAACTTGGTCTCTAATTCATGAATCTCACCATATCCAAAATATTGATCCACTCCTTAGTTAAGTCAGACCCACCATTTGCATAGACTGGATTTCCTAATTGAGTCTCTCACCGTATCCGAGAATATTGAGCCCAACTCATCCTCCAGCCCATAGCATCCAATGCCTAATAGACATGGTTGCATCTTTTCGGTGCAACTGAGCCACTATATCCAGTCGAGAACAATCAACCCCGGGAAGGGCCCGCACATCTACAATGGTGGAAGACCTCAGACTTAATCTTTTCTTAGGGAGAATTGATTTAGGTCTCATTAAACTAGACTTGTCATAGTCATAACAATTATGACTAACCTAGTGGCATGGGTTAGCTTGGATTATTGACCACCTCAAATCAGAACTGAGTCAATAGATATGGTCAGGTAAGTGAGATCGGTGGAAGGGATATGCCATTAACTCATACAAGAACGCATTCAGGTCGAGTAGCTCCCAATTAAAAATCAGTCGGTCGTATGTGCCAAACTTACCTTAGACACCAAATTATTGAGTCAGAACCAATTGGGTTAGCCTACAATCCAGACTCTAACCTCTGAGCCTAATTAGGTCTTGCTTGATCGTGACTCGATCTTGACCCAGACTTAATCCTATTAGGCTGGTCAATTTAAGCATTGTTGATCCCATCTAACCAACTCTTGATTCGGTTTGATCAACCGCTTAGACCTAATTGAGCTACCCAAGCCCAAACCCAGTATTATGAATATGTCTTAGATCTAAAATTCTTAATTTTAGACCTAATTAATATTCCATAATCTTAATTTTTAATTAAGTAGGGTTCATAAATAAAATATGCATAATAAATCCTAGGGATTTCAGGATCTAGGGTTTTGCAGAAAGTAAGTTTTGGATTTCTGATTAAGGACGAACACGCAGCACCCCTACACGTCATAAGAACACCCCATCGGATGGGAGGAGAGGGCCTTTAAACCCTTCTTCATTCTTATGACCGGACGGCCAAGAGGAACGCCTTAATCAGGAACATGCAATACTACAAAACAGTTTTAGATCTATATCATATATCTCATATACAAATTAGATCTAATCATGGCATATTTTGCATACATCTCATGTATCAAATCATGCATATTTTCAGATCTAAATTATCTCATAATAATCTAAAAAATTAGATTTAAATTGATCTTATCAAAATAAATTCTAATCTAGATAATTATGTAGAACTATTCTACAACTAGTCTAGACATGCATCAATCATATCTCATATGATGTTTAAAATTAAATAATTTTTATTTACTATTTTTTAGATGTTATTATAATAATTATAATATCAAAAAATAGTAAATAAATAGATCTAAAATATGATTTAATCAAATTAAATTGTAAACATGCAAGACTATTCTATAGAACTATTCTATTTTAGAACTAGTCATGCATATTTTCTAATCTTAGATCCAAATCATTTAATTTTAATTTTTTCTAATTTCAAATCTGATCACATCTATGTGACATCTGAGATAACTTATTTTTTAATTAAAATAAATTTAAAATCAGATCTAAACACTTTAGAATCTTGGCTCTGATACCAGTTGAAGGAAAATCCTGATTTTTTGAACCAGGTTCGTTCAGATCTGATCGGATCAAGAGATATATTTTAAAATTTTTTTCATTGATCTAGATCAGATCTGGGATATTTTAAATCTAATCTTTATTATTTTAATAGTTAAAATAAATTTAGATAAATTAAATCAAATTTAATTTACCTTGATGTAGGATAATCCTATTATCCATTGATGATCCTGTAAGCAGCGAAAGGTTCTGGATCTATCCATGCAAGCGCCTGGCCTCTAATGGTATCTACTCGGATAGGATCTAGATATCCTCTTCTTCTCTATCACGTCTCTGAAAATCAGATCTAGATTTGATTTGGAGGATCTTCAAAATACCTTTCGAAGATCAGTAGTTGTCCTTTACAGCAGCGCAGTCTTCTAGCTCTCTGTCGCCTTTCTCTCATCTGGATTACACCAACTTGGATCCCAAATCCTTTGGGAATGGAGAGGAGAGGAAAAAGATGGGCTTGGCATGGAGGAGGAGAGAACCAGCCTTGGGGCGTGGGAATTTTCAATTCTTTTTCAATGCTCTTTGGGTTGGGTGCAGGGTCTTATTTATAGACTATGC